>JBBPLF010000921.1:0-13813 GCA_038089615.1 Aureoboletus auriporus
GGGAGGGATGGTATGGGTGTGGTGCAGGTGCGCTGTGCGGTGGAGCAGATGAGTTAGATGTATGGGTGTTCGAGAAGGGGGGGTCAAACCTCGGTTCAGGTATATGCTTCCGTGAGGGCTGTGAAGATGATCTTGTCATTGACATGGTGTTGTGTCTGGGCTGAGCAGTGGGCTGTAAGGGATCATTCCTGTTGCACATTGCGATTAGCAGGTGGATGCTGAGAGGACCAGGTGGTTCAGTTTGGGTGCTCTGGTAGATCAGTGACGTCCATGATGAATGGAATAAGAGGTGCTGGAATTGGGATTCGGGGCAGGAGGAGGTTTCATGGGGGGTAGATACCTCTGGAAGGATCGTCTGCCGGGTTGAGGGTGCTGGGGATGTATTCCGTTCAAACGTCAGTGATGCAATGCACTTCAAGGATGAACACATGGATCCATCGGAATATATGGTTGGTCTCGGTATTCCGGTGGCAGTTGTTCCACCATCCTTCAACGACACTGGCATTGTCGCCAAAGACCAGAATGCTTTGGCTTTGAGTGATGGTGCAGTTGAGGGTTCGGACCAGCATTTCAAATCCAACTGCTTCTGCCCATCCAATGTCACGGATGGATCCTTGTGACATTTGCCAGCCTGGGGTGAGTTTCCACGCTCTCCATCAGCTACTGATGATGATTCCGATCCCCACACCAGAGCTAGCATCCGAGAATGCTCTGTGGTCGATGGGTAGGATGGGAGGGGATATGGGCCGTTGGGTGTCTCCGTTTTGTAGGCATTTGGACCACCATGCTAGGTTATTGGCAATGGACGTTATGGGTTGGTGCAGCATGAAGGGGTGAGCCGAACATATGCTGAGCATGCATTCTAGGCTTGTGAGGTATGCGCGTCCACACAGTATTACTGCGGTTGCATGCAGTAATTTGCCATATAGACCCGAGACATCTTCAAGAGTGTGGGTGTGTCTTGTATTCCAGCTTCATATGGCCTCGATGTATTTTGATGCCTTGGATGGTGCTAGGGAGACAGTGCACTTTTCAAGGTTCCATATGAAGCCTATATATGTTGTTGACGAACTGAATGGTTGGTCTTTGCTGGATTCCCATGGGATTCCTAGTACAGACGAGGCGATGTCTATATCCTGTAGGTTGTACGTGAATTGCGCATCATGGGGAGAACGAGGAGATGTGTGGGATAGGTTCTTGATGGGAAAAGCGCAGTTTTCATTGAATTCTTCATGAATTCCTGCATTCATTTCGGCACCTTGGAACCATACGCAACTACCTTGTCATTTTAGGCCTCCTTGCGCCTTGATCTGATTGTGCCATTGGGCACGCTTATCATTGTAGTCCCTTAAGTGTTCAGTTCTGATGTGTAGGAATAAATGATCGTCTACCCATTTGTCAAGTGGGCCGATGCCTTGTGATTGGAAAATTTCAGTGCTGGCGTCGGCTAGTGATCCATATACTCCCGCCGATGGTGTTGCTCCAAATGCAAGGCATGTGTCTACATAGAAAGAGTCCTCATCCGTTTGCACAACCACTGCTGGCCATTGCATTTTGTGGAGTGGTATGGTTCTGTACACTTCTGCGACGTCTCATGTTGCCGCTTCGGAGCCTGGTGGGAGCTGTGATATTAAAAGGTAAGTAATGGAAATTTTTCCCCAAGAGGCAGGGAAGTCATTAGCGTCAACGTATGAGTTGATCGAGGGGTTAGGATATGTAATTGAAGGAGATATGGGAGACGAGAAATTTTGTATCAGTCTATATTTGCCAGGCTTTCCTGGTTTAGGGATGATTGAGATCGGGGAGGTCTGGAAAGGTCTGATGTATTTTTGTTTGGAGATTTCTTTGTGAATCGTGTTTATGAATTCATCATGGTACATGGAAACAGAATTTTTATTCAATGGGGATTGGGTACATGGAATAATGGGGAAATTGACAATAAAGCCATTACGGAGTCTGGAAGGAATATGGGAGAAGCGAGATATGGCCCCAGCACTGATGAGAGCTGTTTCCCAGGCGTCAGCCTTGTATGGTGTGGTTGGGTAAAGGGTCCTGCACTCTAGGGCAGCGGTGGGCTCCGTGGGTGGTCGCTCCACACCCAGAGCAATGATGGAGAGGGTGGTGCTGCTGAGAACAGCCATCAGGTCACTGCCACATTGCACAGATTTGTTTGTTGTCCTTTCTGGCAAACAGGCCTCCCGGCTCTTTGCGATATGCGTGTGTGTCATGTTTGTTGTCTCAGGTTCGGGAAGCGGCACAGATGTGGATATTATGCTTGTGTCTGCCGAGGCAGACGGTGCAGATGGAGAGGGCATGTGTGACGAGATCACGTGATGCGGCGCGAAAGGATCGTTGTTTTTTGGATACGTATGTAGCCAGGTGTCACTTGGGAGCATGGTGGCGATAGCGGACGCTTGAACCCACTCGTTGTTCTTGTATTGGTCTGGGCAGCTGCCATTGCAGATTGGGAGGCCGCCATAAGGGCAGTCATTTGGTCTGATAACCTTGTGTACCTCTCAGTAATCTGAGGGTGTATTGGATATGTCGTGTGCAGCATGGCAGTGACGGGGGAAGTGCGTGGTGTGCATGGCACAGTGACAATATATTTGGTGTATGCATGTCGCAGTGACACGTGGCATTTGGAGTTGGTTCCAGTGGACATGAGAGTGTTGTGTGTAGATGGCAAGGCAGTAAAGTAAAAAAGGGGGGAGGGGGGGGTGGTAAGAGTTTGCATAGATGGATGGAAATGGGGGACTTACGTCGTCGATTACTCAGGTTTGATGTTCATCTGAAGCGTCCTTGAGGTCCGTTAAGGTGGAGAACAGAGCCTCCGGGTTGATGTTCATGAGGTTGAAGGCATTTGGTGAGCCAATGGTTTTGTGCCAGTTGAGCCTTTGCTGGCATGCGATGCACAAGGAGCACCATGGGTGGCTCTCAATGTTGGCCCAGAATTTCATGAACATGTCGACATGGGATGCGTCCCAGTTGCATTCGCGCATCGCTGTGACCATGCATACTGCAGCTAGGCCGAATTGCTCAAAAGAGAGGTCTTTGTCGGAAACAGGCTCAATTTTGCTGCGGGATGAAGTGGATCCAAGGATGAATTCTGGGGATCCATCTTCTGTTACAGTGAATGAGAGGGTGGAGTTATCAGGGAGGTTGGCTTTGGTTTGGTCGGCTGCATCTAGCCCTTCGTTGGTCCAGTACCATAACTCTACAAACTGGTGGTTTCAGAGTTTGCAGAGGGCAGCTTGTGCAGGTAGGATGACTGGTTGGTTGGGGGCTAGGACTTCTGTGCCAGGGATGATCACAAACTTGGTCTTGTTCTTCTTTTGTTCCTCCCTGAGAGCCTGTGCTTCATCTTCCTCTTGTTGCTGGCGGAGTTGTTGTTCACATTCTTCATGCTCTAGCCTTGCTAGGTTGGCGTCTGTCTGTTGTCTCTCCAGGTCTTCTTGTTGCTTGCGCTGGCGTACTCTGTGCATCGCTTGGAGTGATGAAATGACGAGGGCTGCTGTCAAACCAGCATCTAGGAGTTCTTGTCATTCTCTTGTGAAGAGTGGGCCTTCGAAGTCGGGGTTGTCATCTGGGAAATCCATGATGAAGATGGGAGCGAAAAGGAGTGTATATATACAATGTACTACGACAGACCTGGAGTCGCGAGGTGGGCAGAGGTAAGAGGCGATGCTCCACCTCGCTGACTCATGCACGGACTACATTTTGGGATTGCTTGTTAAGCTAACCCGAAATACCAACATTCAGTCCGAAGTCGACACGTATTCATCAGCATCGTTAAAGTATTCGCAATCGGATCACTTTTCATTAATTCGCCCTCTTATCCGCGCACCTTCCATTTTTGGCCGAAGTCCTACCAACAGAACTCGTACGTATCGCACTTGTCCGCTCTTCACAGACGGACTCGGCCTTACAATATTCTATGGAAAAATCCATTCTGAAGAATCTCGATCCCCTGTTCTTTTGTGAGCACTTCTCGCCGCACAACACCAGAAAGAACCTGCATGACAGAAAAACATCTTGGACGAATATAACACACCTTGCTGAGCGCCTGGTGTGCCTGGATGCTCGCCAAATAATACGACTCTGGGTACCAATGTCTATCACCTACAATGCGTGAGCATTGTGTTTAGACACATAAGACCGGCCTACTCGACTACATAATCTTGTTTCTCGGAGCAACTTCGAGTACCTGTCGGATCGCTGCCCGACATCAACGGAAACATTTCTCCGAAGTCCAGATACACCGTTTCATACACCGACATTAGGTATCCAGCCTCGCAAGTGAATGCTTACCCCGTGAAGGAGAGCTATCGGCGTCCTGGAATACGTTTCGATGACGGGTTGCATCTGTGCAGGCAAGCACTTGGTCAATCCAAGATCAGCGTCCCCGAGACCTGCTCGCAGTCGAGTTTCCTGATCAGCAAACACACCGATCTCATCTGGATGAAACTGCACTAATGATACCCGTCAGAACCATTGAGATGAGCGCGGACAGTATCACCTACCCAGCTTGCGATATTGGCTCGCAATCTGGAGCGTAATGCGAACCAGATAATCATCCAACACCTTTTGCTGTATTCGCACGCTCTTACTATTGTATCAAACATTCATTCTGATTTGCTCAAAAGTCGACGATGTTGCGACATCCAAGCCCATTCTCTGATGTGGGCAGTTATGTCCCTCTGCACATTATGCCGACCCATACATACCTGTGGCAGATTACGGACTTGCAACCGGCAATACAAGCGTCCCACCTATTCAATAGCCCTCCGAACATGCCTACGACCTATGTCGATACATGATCCGAATCACTATCCAACAGCTCTTTCAGAATATTCTTCCAAGGGGGCAAGCGGTCAACAAACAAGACAAAGATATGGGGTTTCGACCATACCTCTCTGCCTCGGGCTCGATCTCAACGCTTCGCCTACGCTCACCCTTCACAAACCTGTCATGCCACACGGCGTCCGCAGCAATTCTTCATGCCTCCCGAGTTGGTCCAAGGTGTACCGGTCCTTGTCTTTTCCTTTACTGTGTTTTTTTTCGATGAGCTTTGCGGTTGCATGTCGGAAATGATATCTTGAAGTGGGTATGGTTGTCGATGGCGGTATGTCGGAGCCTGGGATAATAGGGTAGAGTCATTGTTTTTATGAGGAAAATCTCACGTCGACGTCATTATTCCAAGCCATAACACTCAAGAAAACGCCCTCACCGTTTCCAAAAACCGCGTCCCTTCTTCATACCGACCAATTCCACCCTCTTCCACGGTAACCACAGCATCACCTCGTTCCCCTGCTCAAACAGATCGATATTGCTCACAGGCGACCGCCCAGCATGGCCACTAGTCGTCGCAAAGTAAACACGACGGGGGATGTGCCCAGCGTGTTGAGATCCCCACTCATGAGAATTGACAGAGCGCAAGTCCCGATCGTAAACTGGGCGTGAAGTCGCGTTGCCCACACCGAACAAGCGTAGAACCTATATCCAATCCAAATGGCATCCCCAACTCGATTTTCTGCTCCAGTTAGCGTGTCCAGAGGCCAAAGTCTGTCCTTGCACACGAGATGCGGTGGTGACACCGTTCCGCCAATCCATCCCTGCACCATAGTTGTAGTCCTCGACAAGGACGACCAACCGAAGGACGTACCGAAGACACTTGGAGTCCTTGCCCCGCGAACGCGTGTCCGGGCTGACCGTCTCCCAAACGAACCCGTGCCCGTGTTGTTTCAGAAACAAGGACAACAACCCGGGACCGGACCATCCCTTGGTCGGATCGATCGCCTGGGCGATGCCCGTCGTCAATATTGGCTTCATGGGCTTCGTGGGTGATGTAGGGCAATGCGGACAGTTTGGTACTCAAGGGGAGATGTACGAGGGGGGTTTGAGGATGGTTCTTGGGTTCCCGAGAGGTACAAGGGGGCGAATGAGGGCTAGTTGGAGTGAGCTTGGGGTAGTCTTAGACTTGGTCTTGCTTGACGATGCCGCGGGGGTGGTTCAGTAGGGGGTACGAGGATAGGCGGTTTCAAGATCTCGAGGGGAGGTTCGTCTGCCTTGACAGCACAAAGGGGATGGACAGACGCGTGCTTGGACTGTCGCCTTGATTTACTTGGCCCAGCTCTGAATCCAGGAAGGGGTTTGACGTGTCCAACACGCTTGCCGTCGTCGTTGAAAGCAGCTTGGTGGTTTGTAGCGCAACATCGATTTTTGAAAGTCGTCGGGTCCGTGTGGTCGTGGTTTCTCGGGACTACCATACCTGACTAGTACTGATGAGATTGCTGAGTTAAAGGGGTTCACTTCCCAGAGTCGAAAGCACTTTGTCTTCATCCGCGGTTGTCACGTCGGCTCAGTTCCTGAACTCAACACAACAACATCCTCATCATGAAAAGAAATATCCAGAGCTTGACACAACATACAAAAGGTATCAAAAAACTGTACACGCACTCCTCAAGAGAGTCTGCAACTTGAAGAGTCTGGTCATACGCGGCCTCTTATGATTGGACTTGAGCTTGATCAAGAGAACGGTTGGTACATTGTTTTATATCTTATCCAAACCTCACACTCTGTCGGAACTGGCATCCGTGTTCAGTTCTAGAAATCTAAGACCACTGGCATACTTAGTAGTAGGTCCATCAGCGCTGTCCTCGCATATTGCATTTGAATGCAGCGGTTGTGCATGCTCAGAACTCTGAGACTGATACCGTTCCTCCCTATACCATTTGTGCGTTATCCTTGTCGGAATCTTGCCCCTTTACTCATCTTTTCAAAAGGAGATCCCAAACGCCCGTTACGATCAACTTAACTATGGGCCACGGTTACTGTCTATCAATTGCCTACCTGGTGCAATGAGGCACCAACCCTTTCAGAATGTCGCACGTAAGTGTATATCGGCAGCAGTCTACCGTTGGGTCACCCAATGCCAACCTTTCGTATCATAGTCTATAATCTTTGTCCTTCTCGACTCCTGGACTTCCCAGCTGCTCCCACCTCGGAACCCCCCTCTCAGCAATACCTCGATTTTTTTTTCGCTTCCTCTTCAACCTCCCTCGCCACCTGCTCATCGCCCTACGCGACATATCTCCGTTGGTCCTAAGGGACTGCTTCTTATGCAATGCTTCCTCCGACTTCTTTGCGCCTTCCGTATGATCTCCATCACAGTGCGTCTTGCTATGTGTCTTAAATACTCAATCTTGCACCATCTCTACGTCTGGTCGCCCGTGGCTCGTGGTATTCCACTTGAACCCATCATTGACGCCTTGGCTGCGTTTTGTGAGTCGGGGGCGATCGTCAATATTTGCAATAGCATATGATCGCTGATAGTGGGATGGAGTCGCGGTTATCAAAGCACATGCATCCCCATCCGGTCGGATCTTGCTGCCTGTAAATGGAGGTCGAAGTGGATTTGGGCAAGGTCACGACAACATACACGCTGCCATCTTGCCATTATCCTGTTTCTGCGACAATGCGTTCACCACAAATACACTCTTTCCAGTGTCAAGTGGCCGACTCAGAGGCATTCAATGCGACCCTAGCCTTCCCGGCTTCCGGCCATCTGCCTCTCTGCCATCCCCGTGCGACCACTCTCTTTTCTGGATCTGGATCGCCTCGACAGGGAATATGGAAGACGCTGGGAGAGATGGATTGTGAATGATCGACGTATTGGAGTAGAGTTACTAGTAGGGTGTGCATGTGATTTCTGGCAATGATAACAAGTGGTAACCAGCCCAGCGATTTCATCACCAACGCGGAGCGTCTGACGGTGTGTTCGTAGGGACTCGGAGAACCTAATGTGCGTGTGCCTGGCCTCGAGCTTCAACCACGCCCGGCCTCCGGCGCCAACCCACCAGACATGTAAATGCCTTTGATGATGGCTGAGTCTCCGGTTTTGTCAGAACCTTAGAACCCGTTATGGCATCTAGGAAGTATAAGCCACTGGCAACTACGTAAAAGTATTAGATAGCAACGACACAGCGAAAAACGATCGAAAGCAAGGTATAAAACTAGGCACCAATATGTACATAAAGAATCCATTGATCAAACGGTACCTTGTCCACCGTCCTCATTGTCTTCCACAGTGCTGACGCTGCTCGAGTATAATCCAGACGACCTGAACCGTCCATCATGTGTTTATAAAACGTCGACGTGATCTTGTTCGTCTCCCCATCGTCCACCGCCCACATCGTCCCAATGACCGATCGAAATCCAGCGAATTGCATGGCTGCTGCAAGGTGAATCACCTCGTCCGGACCATCTTCATATCCAACGGTCGTGTGACAAGCGGACAGGTACGCAAATTCTGAATTTTGCAGATCACACTGGATGATATGTTGGATCGTGAAATGTCCATCGTGAAGAGCGAATGAGGATTCGAATGGCGCCGTTCGATTCGGGATACTATGACAGGCAAGGTGAATCCATTCATTCTTGCCCAGCTGCTCGGCCACTCTGGCAATGCAGGACTCCTGTCCTTGAATGCAGGTAAACCTCGCGAGACCATCGATCAGTTGTCCAATTTTCGCTAGTTCGTTCTCGACGGAATCCAGTCTAGCCGTGCCAATCGCGTCCGCTTGACCAATGGCAAGAAAGTGTTTCTCAGTCAACGAATTTACTGGACTGGACCGTCTAGCACGAATGAGGGCAGTCAAGGTTGGGGTGTAGGATGAGATATAACGACTTGAGAGATTCTGTTGGCCCTTTCTATATGAACCAGCAGCATGGAGGGGCAGAAGCGAGAACTCCCCAGTAGGGCACCACCAGATGCGTGATCGAGGAGGGCATGTTGTTTGGAGAATGTCAACAATAGGGAAAACGACGCGATCCCAGAGGTCACGCAAGAGGATGACAAGTTCTCTTCTCACATCCATTGTCTTTCCGCGCACAGTGTATATCCGGAGCTTCAACGACATCTCGTGAACATCATCTCTGGTAACTGACAATGGAATGTGGACAGGGCCTTTATCGGCAAAAACAACGAGCGCATCGCAACTGTATTCGCTTGCATTCACGATGATGACAGGTCCGCTGCTGGCTGCACGTTGGAGATCGGAGAAAAGGGAGGGAAGAAGGAAACGGGAGAGACCGAGTAACGCTCGAATATTCGACACAACTCCTTGCAACTCCAGGTTGAGACGCCATACATGGTCATACTGATCTGCACCTGGCGATGCGAGCGCATTACGGATTAGCGAGGTCACATGAAAGAACCGATCCGCCAATGCCTTTCCTTCGGGCCCAGATGTGATGAGAGAACGGAGGCGAGTGAGCTGGCTCCAAAAGACACCGCGACCTTGTTCAAGCAGCTCAACAGCTTTCATAGGAGACTGGTTGCGAAGACAAGCTGAGAATGCATCAACTGCGAGGGATGATGAAAGGGACTTCAGGAGAGCAAGGTGAGGAGGGAATAATGGGAGGGTGGCGATATGTTGAACGAGGAAGCGAAGACCTGTTTCATAGGCAAGAAGTGTTGTATGGTGGTGGAAATGTTCAGCTGCACTGACCCATGCTTTTGCAGCATCAAGATCAGATGTCTGTGCCAGTGTCCCATGCGCTAGGTTGGCATAAAGAGAGAAGATTTCCTCTTTGTGTTCTGGGTCACCTAGCTGCGTGAACCAGATAAATATAGGGGGGGTGAGTATGATGCCTGTATAGATCCCAAGCTACAATTCCCCTTACCTGTTTGTACTGAGTAGACAAACAAGCGGCAAGATTTTTCAATGATATAGACCGACCCGGATGTCCTAGTGGGCAAAGTGCGAGGGCATTTCTGGTGAGGTCAATAGCCTCGTCCAGGTCCTCCACATTTCCAACCTGCTTGTACCGACTCGATAGATATGTTCCGAGGTTGTTCAACGACATAGACCGATCCGGGTGCCCTGCTGGGCGAAGTGCGAGGGAATTTCTGCCGAGGTCAATAGCCTCGTTGAGGTTCTCCACATTTCCAACCTGCTTGTACCGACTCGATAGATAAACTCCGAAGTTGTTCAACGACGAAGACCGATCTGGGTGTCCTGGTGGGTGAAGTGCGAAGGCATTTCTGCCGAGGTCAATGGCCTCGTTCAGGTCTTCCCCATTTCCAACCTGCTTGTACCGACTCGATAGATGAGCTCCGAGGTTGTCCAACGACGAAGACCGATCCGGGTGACCTGGTGGGCAAAGTGCGAGGGCATTTCTGGTGAGGTCAATGGCCTCGTCCAGGTCGTCCACATTTCCAACCTGCTTGTACCGACTCGATAGACGGGCTCCGAGATTGTTTAACAACGAAGACCGATCTGGGTATCCTGGTGGGCGAAGTGCGAGGGCATTTCTGCCGAGGTCAATGGCCTCGTCCAGGTCGTCCACATTTCCAACCTGTTTGTACCGACTCCATAGATAATTTCCGAGGTTGTTCAACGACATAGACCGATGCGGGTGTCCTGGTGGGCAAAGTGCGAGGGCATTTTTGCCGAGGTCAATAGCCTCGTTGAAGTCCTCCACATTTCCAACCTGGTTGTACCGACACCATAGATAAGTTCCGAGGTTGTTCAACGACATAGACCGATCCAGGTGTCCTGGTGGGCGAAGTGCGAGGGAATTTCTGCTGAGGTCAATAGCCTCATCCAGGTCCTCCACATTTCCAACCTGCTTGTACCGACTCGACAGATGAGCTCCGAGGTTGTTCAACGACATAGACCGATGCGGGTGTCCTGGTGGGAAAAGTGCGAGGGCATTTCTGGTGAGGTCAATAGCCTCGTCCAGGTCGTCCACATTTCCAACCTGGTCGTACCGATCCGAATGATAAGTTCCGAGGTTGTTCAACGACATGGACCGATCCGGGTGTCCTGGTGGGCGAAGTGCGAGGGCATTTCTGGCGAGGTCAATGGCCTCGTCCAGGTCCTCCACATTTCCAACCTGCTTGTACTGACTCCATACATAAATTCCGAGGTTGTTCAACGACAAAGACCGATACGAATGTCCTGGTGGGCAAAGCGCGAGTGCCTCTCGCCCGAGCACAATCGCCTCGTTGAGATTTTCGCTCCCCCCAAGTTGGTTGTAGCGAGTGTAGATGTGCCATGCCAGCTGAGTCAAACAAGAGTATCGCATGGGGTGGCTGGGGGTGCAATGTTCTAACGCTTTACGATCCAGAACGATCGCTTCATCGAGGAAACGAGTCTGCAAGAGAGTCTGCCTGCGAGAGCAGCTGTTTGACTGCACACACGTTATTCCGTCATCGACGCAGACAGAAAACAACACTACCTTCATGGACGGTACAGGGTGACAGAAATGGGTTCGACATTGTACTCAGGGTGAAATGTGGGGGCGTGGATACCGGGGCTTGTCCTAAATACTGAAAGCTGGCCATCATGTTTGCGGCATGGCATGTGGGAATGAACTCGTACACTGACGTTATTCATTAGAGACCGCCAGGCTTCCGCATGGGAGCCAGAGTCCAATCATATACTGCACGTTGAACGAATGTGGGGTGTGGCCTCAGTAATCCCTGACGAAAGCTGTCAAGCACCGATGTGCACAAATGGTGCATCACTGCTTTCATGATCGAGTTAAGTGACAGGAATGATCGCACTTCAACAATATTTTCGAGCCAAGTTCAATTTATGCAACTCTTCCGCTCTCCAATGACAAAGTTTCTGTTGAGCAAGTTTTAGTGAGTTTCCAAGTGTACTTGTACGATGGATGAGATGTAGGATATGTTTGCAGTATAAATAACAAGTGATGACTAAATATGGGGGAGAAGGTTGGCTGTGTCGCCAAGAACGAGACCCTGAGTTTCTCAAGGAAAGGATGGGAGTACGTAGGCAAGAAGAGTGACGACCTGCGGCGAATCAGCGCATGGAGAGGATGAGGGTCAAGGACGGTCCTGGACAGGCCAGCCAAAAACGAGGTTTAGTTGTGAATGTGTAATGTGTCCCACCGCTACATAGTAGTTGAACTTCCCGACAAGGACGCGCCGAGGAAAAAAAGGACGTACCGAAGAAACTTGGGGACTTTCCTCCGCGAACGCCTGTCTGGGCTGACCATCACACCCCGTCTCCGAAACGAACTTGTTTCAGAAACCACAACAAATCGAGACCGGACCCTTCCTTGGTCGGATCGTTCGCCTGGGCGATCCACGTCGTCAATATCATCCTCATGGGCTTCGTGGGCGATGTAGGGCAGTGCGAGGGGTATGAGCGGTGCAGACGGTTTGGTACTCAAGGAGAGAGGCACAATGGGGGGTTTTGAACTAGTTGGAGTGAGCTTGGGGTAGTCTTGATCTTGCTTGACGACGCTGCGACAGGGAGAGGTGCGGCAGGGGGCACCAGGATATGCGGCTTCGTGACCTTGAGCGATGGCAGCGATTCATCTGCCTTGACTGTATTGAAAGGCGATGGACAGACATGGGCTTGGACTGTCGCCTCCGTTTACATGGCTCAGCCTCTGAAGCCAGGAAGGGATTTGACGGAAGTTTGACGTGTGCAACGGGTTTGCCGTCGTCGTTGAAAGTAGAGACGAACTTGACGGTTTGTAGCGCGACATTGACGTCCGTCGGGTCCGTGTAGTCGTGGTTTCTCGGGGTCACGAGCAGGCCTCTTCCTACCATGGTCGTCCTGACTGACGCGAGATTGGACAGGTAAAGAGCTTCGCTTTGGTGACAAATGTAGGTTGTCCCAGAGTCAAAAGCACTTTGTGTTTGGCTTTCACGACGAGATCAGCGAGGATGCAAAAACACTCATCCGCGATTATCACGTCGGGCAAGTCCGCGTTGATCAACCGAGAGCCTTCACTGAACTCGACACAGCAACACCATCTTGATGAAAAGAAATGTACAAAGTGGCTCGCACGACCCCATTGCTCCCCGCTTGACCTAACATACAAAAGGCATAAAGCAGGTACACGGACTTGTCAAGGGCTTGCAAGAGTTTGCCAAAGAGTGTGGTCATACACAGCCTCTTATGATTGGCATTGATCAAGAGAACGGTTAGTACATTGTCGTATGTCTTATTCAAGGGTCACACTCCGTCAGGACTGGTATCTGCGTTTAGTTCTAGAACTGCAGGGACACAATTGTGAGCACCAGTTCGGGTACATACAAGTACATCCGACGCTGAGTATCGCTCGTCCGGATGGCACTGGCTGCGACTGGCGATCCGGGGATTGCAAAGGCCTGCTCGTTTGGCACGGCACAAGAGATGAAGTTTGCCGGTATCAACTGGGCATACAGTCCGGTCGCGGACGTGAACTCTGACCATCGTAATCCGGCAATTGGTAAGCCAGTGTCGGCTAGAGATGACAGAGATTGATGTATGACAGGGGTTCATTCGTTTGGCGATGGTAAGCAAGCGCACACACGAGAGGGGCGTGTGTTTACATGGTTGTCAAGATCCACACGATGTGGCAAAGTATGCAATGGAGGTGAACAGAGGTCTGGCAGAAGGCGGTATAACGCCTACTTCAAAGCACTTTCCTGGGCATGGGAACACGCGTGTGGATTCCCAGCTTGCACTGATCAGGAAAAGTGAAATGGAGCTCTACAAGACGGAGCCAGTTCCCTTCCGAGAGCTCGTTGAAGAAGGGATTGCCACGGTCATGACAGGTCACATGGCGCTCCCGATGGTGGTGACAGATGACAATGAGACACCACGTTCGTGCTCGCGAACGGTGACAACGGGACTGCTTCGAGATCAGATGGGGTTCAAGGGGGTGGTTGTTATGGATTGCCTCGAGATGGAAGCGGTTGCCGCAAAGTACACGACGGAAAGGGGGGCAGTGTTGAGCCTACTTGCCGGTGCAGATGTCGCGATGATCTGCCACACGATCGGATCGC
>JBBPLF010000922.1:0-13804 GCA_038089615.1 Aureoboletus auriporus
TTGTAGCCAGGAATGTATACTCTGTTTGGTCATGCCAATACTAAGCGAAATTCCCACATATGCATGCAGTGCACTTCGCGCACTGTGTCAGGGTTAGTTATTGGAACAGTTTTGTTGCTTACTGTATTTGTGGATGTAGGAGGTGAGTCCTGGCCACCAGAATTTAGCAGAGGCCAGTTGCCAGGTTTTGAGGAAGCCAGGGTGGCATGTGGATTCATGGTCATGGCATAGGATGAAGACAGAATGTTGAAGGGAGTCATTGATGGGGATGTAGGCATGTCTTCAGTATGTAAAAATGTTGTTGGTGATTTGCCAGTCTGAAAGGTGGGAGTGGAAAGCAGGAGGGATTTTGCCACCCATAGATTGGAGGGCTTGGATCACAAGTGGGTCAGAGGTAGATGAGGATTTAATGTGTTCAGAGAGCACAGTGTCAATGAGGTTAATGAAAAGTGAAGAGGGAAGAAGGGTGGTCTCATCATTTCAAAGAATGGATCTGGGATAAGGTCAGGATGGTGAGAAAGGGCATCAGGGCCTGCTAATAGTTTTCCTGGGATGTGAATCATTTTCAGATCAAAATCAGTGAGATCAAGAAGCCATCAGACTTGTCATCAGTTAAGGTGGATGACAGTGAGGAGCTCTCTGTCATAGATGTTGTAGTTCCATTTGGTGGGGAAGAATGACTGAGATAAGTAGGAACAAGGATGCCAGTCTCCATTGGAATCTGTTTGAAGGAGAATAGTGCCTAAAGCAAACTTCAAGGCATCTGTGGCAATGGCAAAGAAGGAGGAAAGTTCAGGAAGATGGAGAATAGGTTTCAACAAGAAGAGTTTTTTGAGTTTGGCAAAGCTTTGTTGACAGGAAAGGGTCCAATTCCATATGAAATCCTTTTTCATAAGATCAATGAGGGGGTGTGACAGTGGAATAGTCGGGAATGAATCGTTGGTAGAAATTGGTGAAGCCCAAGAAGGAATGAATTTTCTTGACTTTGATTGGTGTGGGCCATTTGGCAGTGCTGTCTAATTTGACTAGGTCCATGGCCAACTGTCCAGGTTTGACAATCATTCCAAGGTATTCAACCTCATTTGTGGCAAATTTGCACTTTTCGAGTTTGAGGTGAAGATCGAGTTCCTTCATATGTTGGAGGACACATTTAGTCCATTCAGTGTGAGTGTCATCATCGGGGAAAAAGATAAGGAGATCATCCATATAGATGACAAGCCAGTCTTCTGAGATCATATCCTTGAAGGAGTCATTCATGAAACATTGGAATGTAGCAGGGGAGTTGTTAAGACCAAAAAACATGATGGTGGGTTTGAAGAGGCCTTTATGGGTGATGAAGGTAGCTTTCCACTGATGTCCTTCTTTGATGTGGACATTATTGTATCCCTATTGAACATCAAACTTGGTAAAGACCTTTGCTCCTTGGAATTTATTGACAAGGTCTGAAATAAAGGGAAGGAGGTATGCATCATGAACAGTATATTCATTTAGGTATTGGTAGTCTTGGCAAGGATGAAGACCTCCATCCTTCTTTTTGATGAAGAAGAAGTGAGAGGCTTGGGGAGAGTTGGATGGATAGATTTTTCCAGAGGCAAGGTGTTTGTCGAGGAAGGTTTCTGTTGCCTTTTGTTCCTCAGGGGAAAGAGGGTAAACCTTCCCAATTTTTGGGACAAATGTTTCCTTGGTGTTAATTTCATAATCATAGGGACGAAAAGGGGGTACATGTTCTGTTGCTTCTTTGAAGAAGACTGAGGTGAAGTCTTGGTATTCAGAGGGGAGGGTGACCTTGGGTTTGTTCTTCTCAGTGGTTATAGCAAGTTTGGTGGCAGTAGTTAGTTTAGTAATGACTGGCGATCCTTAGGGAATAAAATGGGATCCATATCAAATAATGTAGTGGATGGTTCGGTTATCGAGAGTGCATTGGATATACTGGAATTCGGTCTCCTGATCCAAATAGGAGAAGAGGTGATGATCTGCAATAGTATCAATATGGACATGTGGGGCAAATCATAATATTTACTATTAGCATCAGATGTTATACTAGGCAAATAGAGTGGGTCAAGTAGCAATTGAAGTTGTTGGGGAAACTCCAAGAGGACAAGACCAGTGTCCTCTGGTGGCTCTTTGGCCTTTATATACTAGATTGGGGTTTATATGCATGTACACTACATCTGTAAATATCCTATGCTACAATACTTGGTACATGAGTCAAGACATAGCCATAGTATGGAAGCATAACATATGTATGTAGCATGTAAGTCTAGGTTTGAGTCTAGGTCAATAATATATCATACATGTGTAGGGTAGTACCCTTAATGATTATCTTAATAATAGTACAGATCCAAGTCTAGATTAAAGTGTAGTGGTCTAGACTAACATGTGTACACTGGTCTAAGGTACATATGTAAGGATTGGTCTAGAGTCATCTGTTATTATTGTTCTGTCCAATTACAATGTCCAATGCATTGTCCGCACATATCTGATTGACCATGCATGACCACACTTACCATATATGGTGATGTTAGTTAGCAATCTAGTTGAGCCTAGTCAAATACTATTCAAATAACATGAGTGCTGTGCTGTGGCTGTGCACATATTGATCTGACAGCATGAGGATCATTTCTGAGTTGGTTGACCATGGGAAAGTGAAAGGTGTCTGGTGTGGGAAAGTGGTCAAGACTAAGTGGTATGCTAAGTATTAGATAACTTAGATATCACTGTAGTAATTCAGAATGTGTCCAAATAAATCTGGAAAAGTGATAGAAAATATAGGAAAAATAGGGGCATAATCAGGGTGTGTGTAACACAGACAACCCATCCCATTGGTGTATAGTCATCTTAGAAAACAACAGTGTACTTATTTTTATGATACAACTCAATTTCGAAGAATTTGAGGTCTGAGTATATCAACTTAAAGGAAGTGGAAGCCCGCATCTCACTATGAGGAAAGGGGTGATTGGGTTGTTTGCCCATCTCACATCCAGGACAGATAGGTTGCTTGGAAAGGATGGTAATGTTTGGGAAATCCTCTAAGTGGCACTTGGTGACCTTCAGTACCTCATTGGAGGGGTGGCCAAGCTGGTGGTGCATAAAATTGTAATCCAAAGAGGTAGTCATGGAATGATTCACATTTGGGTGTATGACAAATGCTTTGATCCAATACATAGTGTTGTTGTGACTATGGAAGGTGAGGATTGTTCAATCCATACATTTATTGAGGAAGGAGATATGGGTGGACCCATTCTGAAGAGAGAGACATGGGTCTCTGAGCAGGGTACCCATGGATATCAATTTAATGTTGTAATCAGGCATATAAAATGTAGGCAGTGCCATTGGCAGTCTGGGAATGCATTGGCTTGTCATATGCACAATACTCAACATAATCAAAATGATCATGTGTAAAGTGGGATGATGTGCTGGAGTTTAGAAGCCACACATTGGGTTGGTTGATGATGGGGTCCAAGGTCCACACAGTTTGTGGAGTGGGGGTAATCCCAGAGACACAGCACCCTAAGCATGAGGAAAGGTAGGGGGTCCATAGTGAGCAGCCCCATCTGAATGTGCCAGGGAAAGTGGGTCAACAACAAGGAGGTGAAGAAGGTGTCAGCTAGGGAGAGGGTGATATCTTCCTGAAGGAAGTTGGTGAATGCAAAGGAGGTGATGGCAGCGGTGGTGTTAGTACCTATGTTTGACTTGTTGGCCTTGTTGACATTAGCACAATGCTTGTTGCACTTGTCTCAACCAGTGGTTGATCATTTGCCTTCATGCTGCTTGGGGTGTGTCTCCTTGTCATCACTCTTTGTATCCTCATTCCCTTGTTGATGAGAAAAAAAGAGGTCTCCTTTCTTCCACTGGATGTTGGAAATCTTGTTGGCCTGTGGGGCCTGTTGTTGGTACTGTTGTTGGTGCTGTTGCTGGGAAGACTCCAGCTTACACTTGGAGGCATATTGTTGCCAAGCTGCAGTGGTCATCTTCTCCAACCTGGCCATAGTGGGGTTGATACCCATGATTGTCTGTGAGGTGGCAAAGTCCATGTACCTCAGGAGTTTGGCAAGAGTGAACATTGCCTTGAAAGAGTCATTGATTTTGTAGTTCAACTCCTTGAGCCTTGCAAAATGCAAGTTGAGCTTGGCAAAAGCTGAAGTGGGGTGGTTGTTCTCAGGGATCATCAAAGCTAGCATGGCCTTGAACTTGGTATAGGCAGAGGCAAGAGAGAGGATGTCATATTGTATCTCCAGGGAGTCTCAGTGTTACACTTGGCTTGGGTAGAGGTAATCATAGACTTGGTCGGTTCAAGGGTTCTGTCTAGGACAAACATTTGTCATAGATGGTTCAAAGGTTCAAGGAGGTATTCCAACGATAGGACAATCATTGGTGGGTTTCAAAGGAGCATCCACTCAGAGTAGGATAAGGACTTTGAGGGATCCAAGGGATCCAAGGGATCAGAGGTGATGCAAGGTATGATGCTATTTCAGGTAGGTCAAGCGTGAGGTACATCGTTGGTATCATAGTTGGAACCACACATAATACTTTCACCTTCAACCAGAACCACAGGGAACCATTAGGAACCCTTCAGAACCACATTTCACACTTGTCCCTTTAGGTATTAGTGCTTCAGAACCACATTGGACTACTTTCCCCTCCTCAGCATTGCCTTTCTGATGCAATGCCTCATGTCCCCTTATCTCCATCACATAGCTATGCTACTGCAGCCTCAGCCTTACACAGCACACAGCAACATAGCAATTACTGTGTACATAGGATTTCGCAGCACATAGATAGTATAAGTAGCCATCAACTTGTCATGTATTTCCCAGCTAGTTCTATACAATCCAGCATTGTTACTTAGCACTCCACGAGCCCCAAGTGTGCACATTGGGTAGTGAGAATCTATTGCTTCATCCACAACAAGTCTTCATACTACTTTAAATGTATGCTGTGCTATGTTCTAATATCCAGTGTTAACAAGAATGAGGGACCTGAGAGCATAGTCATCAGTGCTATCCCATTTTTTCTGGGCCTCAACCTCAGTATCAGCAGGCCTAGTTCACTTCATGGAATCTTGTCAGGCACCTTGGGATTGAAAGTATGCTTTCATCTCCTGGCTCCAACACTTGTAATTGGTGCCATTGAGCTTTGCAATACTGTTGAGGGTGGAAGATGAGGCATGGTTGGTTTCTAAGGGGATAGGTGTCAGTGTCCATTCAATAGATCTGAGAAATAACAAAGGGGAGTGACAAGAGCCACATCAACCAAATGCCCAAAGCCCAAGAAATGGGGGAACATAGTTTCCCCATGTTCTCAGGATGATTTGACCATGCTTCCTGAGCATGTCCACATCAAGGGAGTGTTCAGAGGACAGTTGACGTTCCACACATTCAAGTGTTTCTGCATCAGAATGGCATAGGTGTTCACCTAGGGCTGTGGCAGTGGAATGCCCACTTAGCCACGAGCCCAGGGCTCATAACCTGTTGAAAGGAGGAAGGGTATAACCCTAGGATAGGAACATACCTGATGGCTTGAGTGGAACTTAACATCAAACATAGTGGTTAGTGGTCAAGAGTGTTATTCAAACTCAGCTATTGAGTTTGTAATATGTACTACTGTACAGTGGTCACATGACCATTGCTACATGAATGTGATTCTGTGGTTCTGTGATTCCAGACACACTCTATGAGCGTTGCTACTACTTATCAACACTGGGCACCTCACCCACAGAGGAACCTCACAAGGAATGAGAAGGTCAGGAAGACCAATCTCAAAGAGTACCAAGACACTCTTAAAGAGAAAGGAATCTCTGAGGAGGAAATCATATGCACACTTGACATTCTCTATGATATCGATAAGTCAGAAACCATTGCAATGGCCTGGGTTGAGGAAATTCCAGCAAAGAATTTTTAGACAGAAGGAAAAGGTCAATGCTCTCCCATCCCAAAGTTATTGCACTTGTATTCTTGTCCAATCCAAACAGTGAATCTATGCAAATTCCCATATCACTATTTGAACAAGAAAATGACTAAATCATCAACATGTTTGCTCTTGTGGACTGTGGAGCAACCAGAAACTTCATAGATCACAATCTAGTGAAGATGAAAGGATATCAGCAAATCCAACTGGACAAGCTGAAGAAAGCACAGAATGTGGATGGATCCCCAAACCAAGGAGGGATAATCCACCACAAAGTAACCCTCACAATCCACATAGGGGAAGTCAACAAGAAGAGAGACTTTCTCATCATCAACTATGGAAGAGAAAACCTGATCCTTGAACTCACATGGCTATGAGAGACCAACCCAACAATCAACTGGACAAGTGGAGAAGTAAATCTTCCAGATAAACCCAGAACCCTGCAATACAACTCATCAAAAGCCATGTGCCAAAGATATCTTGTCTGATACCTAAGCCTGGATCCAGATGAAAGAATCGCCAAACTCTGGAAGAAAAGAATAGATCAAAAAGTAGAAGTCCTTATCAGAAAAACTACCATTGCCACCAAACTCATCATAAAAAAACAACCCAAGGAAGCAGAACTCCTGTTAGCATACAAAGACTTTGCTGATGTCTTTGCAGAACAAGTAGGAGATGAACTCCCCCCTCTCAATCTTTTGACCATGGAATAGATCTCTATGAGACCTTCATGTTAGAGGTATTATGACCGAATGTACTCATATACATACCTACCCTTAGCTTAGTCATTCCATAGTGTCAAGTTTATACAGAACACCTCCATTATGGTGTCATCTGTATGCTCCAAATCCAACACTTCATCCCAAAGGTGGCCAAGGTATACCCTCTTGCCCTCAAGGAGAGAGATACTTGCAAGGATTTCTACTAGAACCACAGGGAACCTTTCAGAACCCTTCAGAACCACGTTTCACTTTGCCTCTTTGCTTAACATTTTCATCTTCAACCGGAACCATAGGAAATTCTTCAGAAACCCTCAAAACCATATCTTTATTTTGTTCCTTGATCTTCAATCTTCTAGAATTACTGTGGACTATGTTTCTCTCCTTGGCATTGCCTTTCTGGTGCAATGCCTCATATCCCCTTACTACCATCACATACTGTAGCCATAACACTGTGGACTCTGCCTTATGCAGCACACAGCAACACTGCTCTTACTGTGCACATAGGATTACGCAGCACATAGTTAGTATAAGTAGCTACCTGCCTTGACCTGTATTCCCCAGCTAGTTCTATGCAATCCAGTGTTGTTACTTAGCACTCCATGAGCCCCAAGTGTGTGCATTGGGTAGTGAGACTCTATTGCTTTGCCCACAAAAAGTATTGTACTACTTTGAGTGTATGCTGTGCTATGTTCTGATGCCCAGCATTAACAAAAGAACTAACTCTTCAACCTCATCTGTGTCATCTGACAAAAAGATCTGCCCACCATTTCTGGACAAGGATCATGATGAGGATGGATCATACATCCTCCCTCTGATTCTTCTGATGACACTCCAACACCATCTACACTCTTTGCTCTTCCTGCACCAATCCTTGCAGAAGACTGGAGAATTCAAGATGCACCATCACTCCAAACTAGACAACTGACACCCCCACCATCCAAAGATCCAAATACTGACATAACAATGTCAGATAATGTCGGATCCAGGAAACAATGACACTGAACTTAAGGCCAGGCTGCCCATGGATTTCTCTGGGAACCCAAAGGATACAATACATTGGAGAATGGCCATGACTGCCTACTTCAACATGAACAAGAAATTTTACAATGAAAGCGCTAAGCTCTTAACCACTCTTGCAAAGATGAGCAAGGGTTGAGGAAGCACCTTCTTCAAATCAATCTATGTCCAACTCACCAAAAACATGTTGAAAGACCTCACATTTGGCCAACTCATGGACAAATTTGAGAAAACCTTCTTCTCCTTCAATTACAAGAACCAAGCAAAAGACCAGTTAGACAAGCTGAAACAACAAGGGAAGAACAATGCTGGATACACCAACTATATCACCACCTTCCAGGCTGTTGAGGCCATAGTGGGAATAGACAATGAATTAACCAAGGTGAACTACCTCTTGAAGGGACTGGATTCAAATATCTCCACCAAAATCTTATCCATCAATCCTCTCCCTGATAAACTCTTGGAATGGCTCAGACTTTTGGAAGTATTCCACGCCCAAAACAAGAAGATAGAGGACTTGCGAAAAGGACGAAGGGTAGACTTCCTACCCAAGAAAAGATCTCCCAGAAATCCCAACACCATGGATGTTGATGCAGTCCATGTCAATTCCACCAGACCTTCACCTATAGAGAAGGCAGAACACATGAGGAACAACAAGTGTTTCATATGCCACTGGGTAGGGTGCAATACCAGGAACCACCCCTGAGACAGATGTCCAGAAGGACAAGGAAAGAGCAACAACCAGGCCCCTCCTTGCCTGCAGAGGAACCCCACCAGAAATGAACATGTGAGAAAGACCAAGTTTGAACCATGACATCATTTAAGAGAGAGGTATTACTGAGGAGGAACTCATATGCACACTTGACATCCTCTACGACATCAACAAACTGGAAACCGTTGCCACAACCCAGGTCGAAATCCCAAAGAAGGATTTTTAGACAGGAGGAAAGGGTCGATGCTCTCCCATCCTGAAGTAATAGCACCAGTATCCTTGTCTGATCCAAACAGTGAATCTATGTGAATCCCCATCTCACTGTTTGAACAAGAAAACAACCAAATCATTAACATGTTTGCCCTTGTAGACTGCAAAGCAAGCAGAAACTTCATAGATCATGATCTAGTGAAGAAAAAAGGATATAACAGATACGGCTGGACAAACCAAATAAAGCACAAAACATGGATGGATCCCCAAACCAAGGAGGAATAATCCACCACAAGGTCACCCTTACAATCTGAATTGGAGAAGTGAACGAAGAAAAAGACTTCCTCATCATCAATTGTGGGAGGGAAAACCTAATCCTCAGAATAACCTGGCTCCGAGAAACCAATCCTGTAATAAACTGGACTACTAGAGAAGTAACCCTCCTAGATAAATCCAAAACCCCTTGACACAACTCCCCTAAAGCAGTATGCCAAAGATATCAGAAACCCTCAAAACCACACTCACCACTGAACTCGCAGTAAAGGATCCTCATAAAAAAGAACCACTTTCCCCAGAATACAACATACAATGGGGATACAAAAACATCCTCATCAAACCCCAGGACAGGTGGAAAGCAGCATTCACAACCCCTATGGATCTCTTCAAACCAACAGTAATGTTTTTCAACATGTGCAACTCCCTAGCTACATTCCAAGCTCTGATGAATCATACCTTCACAGATCTTATAGTGGAAGGATGGCTAATCATCTATATGGATGACATCCTCATCCACTCCAATGACCCAACCATACACCAGGAATGGACTCGTCAGGTCCTCCAACGACTTAGAGAACACTGACTGTCATTAAAACTGAAAAAGTGTTTCTTTGACAAAGAAGAAGTAGAATACCTTGGAATGATCATCCAAGCAGACCAGATCCAGATGGACCCAGTAAAGCTACAAGCCATCCACGAATGGCAACCCCCCAGATCAGTAAAAGCAGTCCAATTATTCATTGGATTTTGCAACTTCTATAGGAAGTTCATCCCAAACTTCTCTACCAAAGCAGGACCCCTACACAACTTAACTAAGAAGGGAGCCAAGTGGGAATGGACCAAGGAATGTGACAATGCTTTCCTAGCCATCAAACAAACATTCATCCAAAAACCAGTCCTTTAAATGCCTGATATCACAAAACCCTTTACTGTCATGATGGATGCCTCCTTAATGGCTATAGGAGCAGTCCTCATGCAGATCGATAGCAATGGTGACCTACATCCTTATGCATATCTCTCAAAAACTCTCTCTCCCACTGAACGAAACTATGACATCTACAACTGAGAACTTCTAGGAGTAATCTGTGCCCTAGAGGAATGGAAACATTACCTACAAGGAACTGGATTCCCAGTAATGGTCATTACTACTGATCACAAAAACCTTGCCTACTTTAAGAAACCACAGAAACTATCCAGAAGACAGGCATGGTGGGTGTTATTCCTCCAGGACTTTGATCTCTCCTTCTCCCCAGTACCAGGAACACAGATGGGACCTGCTGATGCACTGTCTCGACAGGACACCATAGACACCTCCCAGGACAACCAAGAACTTGTCCTCCTACTCGAGGATATCTTTGTCCGAGCCCTCAACTTCAACCTCATTGAGAAAATCGCTGAATCTATCCCATCTGACCCCTTGGTGATCACTGCCCTCAGAGCCCTAGATGAAGGCATCCCCTTGATCACTAAATCCAAACCCCAAGACTGGGAATATAACAAAGAAATGCTATACTACAAACACTGCCTCTATGTTCCAGAACCAGTACAACAGGGGCTTGTCTGCCTTGCCCACAAAAGTGACCACGGAGATCATGGGGGAATCTTCCACACTACCAACCTAATGCAATGAGATTACTAGTGGCCTGGGATGACCACTTTTATCCACAAATTTGTCCAAGGATGCACAACTTGTCAGGCCAACAAAGTAAACACACACCCCACCACCCTGGCATTAACACCACTTCCTTCTACTTGTACTTGCCCCTTCCAACAGGTCTCCATCAACCTCATTACCGATTTACCTACATCCAACATTTACGATTCTATCATGGTTGTGGTTGACCATGGCCTTATGAAGGGGGTAATCCTTGCCCCTTGCCACAAAACCATCAATGCATCAGGGGTAGCCCAACTTTTCTTCACACAAGTATTCTGACACTATGGGTTACATGACCATTGCATATCAGATAGAGGACCACAGTTTGCATTTGCCTTCACCTGAGAACTCTCCAGATTCCTAAAGTATGATCTAAAACTCTCATCAACATACCACCCCCAAATGGATGGAGAAACTAAATGAGTAAACCAGGAGCTCGAGACCTATCTACACATATACTGCAATGGACACCCAGAATGATGGGCAGAATTACTTCCCATGGTGGAATTTTCCCACAATTCTGTCATTCACTTGTCTACCCAAAAACCCCCTTCTTCCTCATCCTAGGATATGAACCCCACTCTTATCCTCCAATTGGAAAGATGTTCCTCCTTGCCCTGGAAACATGGCTGTCCAAGCTAGAGGAAGCCTGACGGGAAGCCCTTGCTGCACATGAAAAAAACCAATGGATCATGAAGGAGCGAACTTCTTCAAAGTTCTACCTCTGGAAAGTCAGTGATAAAGTATGGCTAGAGGGAAGAAACCTTCGACTGTGGTACCTATCAAGAAAACTATCCCCTAAATGAGAAGGACCATTTGAAATCACACAGGTTATCTCCCTTGTGTCATACCACCTCAAACTGCCTCCGACCTGGAAGATACATGATGTCTTCCATGCCTCTCTCCTATCCCCTTATTGAGAGACTGTGGAACATGGCCCCAACTTCTTGGACCCACTGCCCGAGTTGATTGGTGGAGAAGAAGAGTATGAAATAGACACCATCCTCTCATACAGAAGAACACAAGGATGAAGGCAGTATCTCATATCCTGGAAAGTATACTCTGCAGCAGAAAACACATGGGAACCAGAAGGAAACCTCAAACATGCACAAACTCTCCTGAATAAATATAAGTCCTCTTGCTCAAAGGACTTTCTCCAGTAAATGCTCCATAAGAGAAACTTCAAATTTCAACCTGGTCTTCCATTCTACAAGTTCTTCCTCTACCACAACGACCTCCCACCATCTCATTCTCTAGAACACCAATACTTCTGTAACAGAAAGTACAGCAATTGTCCCTGACACTATGAATCATGACCCAGCAAATCCCCTCCTCACTTATCTCTTGCAACTGCATCATGGCCAGAGGAACCCACAAATCCCTCATGGCACAAAACAACCATCTTCAGCTGTCATACCCCTATGTTGTTTATTCCAATTGTCTCCCTGCTCATTTACAAAGAATTCTCTTTGCCTCTGTCTTAACCACCCCAGCCCTCTCCTTGCGCATGGAACTAGACCTGTGCTATAATTACGATAAGAAAACCAAGGACCTGTGCACCCTCTTCTGAACCTACCAAATCATCTGCCTCACCACCCACCAACTGGTTCCCCATGACCCCAGAACAATTTGTGTCCATCATGCAGACTGGCATCGATGAAGCCCGTTCCTTGATCCTAGACCTCCTCTACAAAGAAGAGTTTGGACACTTAGTAGATCACATTGATGAGAATTTGCTCTGACCCATTGTGAAGCCATTCTTCGACATTATGAGTGTGCATGAATACAGGACCTATGTAGGAGACACCCCCTGTACCATATCATTTGACCCTCACCTCGATACACCTGTAACCATCGAAAGGACCCCTTTTCCAGTCCTCCAAGTTCCATCCCCACACTCTCTGGAAAGAACATACTTTCCTGCCCCCCTATCCATCCCAAAATCCCCAAAGATTGACACTCATGCCCCCACTTTCTCCAACTTTTCTGAGGACTCTCCAGTCACCACCCATTCACCCACTCCTGCCCCTGAGGACATGCAATGAGGAGCTCTCACTCACCATGAGGGCTTGCTACCTCCAAAACTTCCCCAAGCAACTCTAAACACACTGGGAAATACTCTCCGCCCCATACTCCATTCCTTTCAAGGAACCAGATCAGTATCCTTGGATGGAGCAGACACTTCCTGAGACCCCATTAACATCGACACCTCCAATGTCCCAGCATGCCCCCCAAAGAAACACCTCTGCTGCCACCAATGCGAAAAAGCAGATCATGTTTGAATTTTCTTTGGGAAGTATATCTGTCCCTAGTGTCACAAACATGCTTCAGGTCATGTCCAGGCTAAATCCCATCGATGACTGTGTGGAGAGTGCAATGAGTATGGACACATTCATGCCTATTGCCCAGTTTACAACAGGCTCAACCATGATGATGGCTTTTTCAATGGGGACATCGACTTTACCAACTACGAGACCAATAAGGAAGATATTGATGAAACAGATCGCTGAGCAGGTGCTTCAGCATTATGAAGGGGGTAATATTACAGTTTTCCCCTACAACCCATCTTTTCCTTATGTTTATGGACTCATCATCTCCCCTTGTGTCTTCACCAGACACTTGTCTCCTTTTTCTTCTAGTTTTCCTATTTCCGTTCCAGAATCATTTGGAACCACAGTAATTATATTCACCTTCTACTAGAACCACAGGGAACCTTTCAGAACCCTTCAGAACCACGTTTCACTTTGCCTCTTTGCTTAACATTTTCATCTTCAACCGGAATCATAGGAAATTCTTCAGAACCCTCAAAACCACATCTTTATTTTGTTCCTTGATCTTCAATCTTCCAGAGTTACTGTGGACTATGTTTCTCTCCTCGGCATTGCCTTTCTGATGCAATGCCTCATATCCCCTTACTACCATCACATAGCCATAACATTGTGGACTCTGCCTTATGCAGCACACAGCAACACTGCTCTTACTGTGCACATAGGATTACACAGCACATAGTTAGTATAAGTAGCTACCTGCCTTGACTTGTATTCCCCAGCTAGTTCTATGCAATCCAGTGTTGTTACTTAGCACTCCATGAGCCCCAAGTGTGTGCATTGGGTAGTGAGACTCTATTGCTTTGCCCACAAAAAGTCTTTGTACTACTTTGAGTGTATGCTGTGCTACGTTCCGATGCCCAGCGTTAACAGTTGGGGAGAGGATTGATGGATAAGATCTTGGTGGAAATCTCCAGGTCCAGTCCCTTCAAGAGGTAGTTCACCTTGGTTAATTCATCATCTATTCCCGCTATGG
>JBBPLF010000923.1:0-13788 GCA_038089615.1 Aureoboletus auriporus
CACATAGCCAAGAGTAGGTACTTTCTACTGCTTACTTACACTTTGGCTCTATTTGTTCATGGTCCTGAGTTATATGACCCATTCTCCAAAATCTCAAAACATTGACTCAGTTTTGGAAGTCACTGTAAGTGGTCATGTAGACCACTCCCAGAGGATGATCCTCAATCTTACCCTCGGGATTGACCTTGAGTTGTTCGGTCGTGATCGGTAAGGTCAAGTTGGGTACTTTCAAGTTCCTGAATGAGGCGATCGAGTTGATTGATCCTCATGGAATATTGTTCACCTGGACTAGAAACTCATTCTCTGTGTCCCAGGCTTTCACATTGCAAAATATCTCGATCTCAAACAGAAAGAGGCTCCATAGGAGCATTCTCTGTCTCTGTGCTAGTGCTCCCGTGATTTGGAGCGGGATTTCTTGTAAAGCCGCGGGGAAGTGACTTGTCAGAGCTGAAGATGGGGGTTCCGATGGGTAGCGAAGATCGGGTGTGAGGTCGTTGGGGTCGACCTCAAGTGAGGAGTTCCTCAGAGGTTGAGGATGGTGCAACAGGGGATTCGTGGTTGCGAGGACAATGAGCTCATCGTCGACGCATTCTGACCATGCCTGGAGGATGAACAGCTGGTTCTGAGGGAGATACGACATGGTGATAAGGTGGAGGAGGTGGTGAAGAAGGATTGGAAGCTGAGGGTCGAAGAGCTGGGTAATTTGCTAGAGGTGGTGGTGAATCTTGAGAACGAGGTGCTCTCGGTAGACCAAAGGGTTGAGGAGACGCAAGAATGTTTTGCGTCATGATACAAGGATCACGAAGATGGTCCTTCAAAGGGTCTTCGATGCCTCTCCTAATCACGTTCCTTTCTATGTGATAGTGTACTTTGGCACACTCAATAGCACCTTGACAAATAGGACAGTGGATCTCGAAGGGTACTCCGGGATCGACAATGGTAACAGAGAACTCGTCAAGAGGACGAGGTTGGGTACCAATAGAGCGTTGAGAGGGTCCGGGAGTAGGATCCGATCAAGTTGGATTGGATGGGGATATGGGAACTGTAGGTGGTTGAGGGATACAAACCTCTTCAATTGTCTGTTGGGAGACTGAACAAAAGAAGGTGTGAGCAAAGTTCACATGCCTCATGCAGAAAGAGATATGGATGATCTCCTCTTGTCGTTGAACAACAAGGTAACCACTGTCCACAGTAAAGATGGCGAGTTCCGTAAGAACGAAGAGTGGTTCGCCAGAGGTAGCCGTGACATATGCCAGGCATAGAAGCGAGAACACATGTAGGATCAACGGAACTACCCAGGTATTTCCGCGTGTGACGGGAGGCATGATTAACACCGTAAGGACGAGTGTTCAGAGGCCCTGGCTAGGACACAGGATATCTTTCAACAGTAATGGCCTAGCCGCGTTGAGCGGGATTCATAACCTTTTGGGAATTAACCCGAATGTGGCAAGAGCCTCCAACTAGAGAGTCAAAGGTAGTGTAGTCAGGTGGAGTGTGGAACAGCTCAAGAGGTAGATGGCTCCAGTGAGAAATCACTGTATAAGACTCTATTGAAAAGGGAAAAGGATGGCCAGAAGGGCCGTCCTTATATGCATCTACAGCAGTGGCTATACCCCCAAAAGTAGCTATGTGATATAAGAATATCAACCAATAGCGTAAAAGGAGCTACGGTGTCTATAGTAAGAACCAATAGCATAAAAGACTTATCTGGAGTCTATAAAGACATCTAATAGCATAAGTCACTCTTATCTATGATGTCATCTGAAGGAACATGATGCCATAATGAATAGCGTAAAGATCTCATAGTCACGTGTGATGACTAAGTGGTCTAGACCCTGTACATAAGCGAATATGTCAGCAGGTCTAGTCTCTGATTATGTACACAAGTAAATGTGTCATGTAATCAGGTGACTTGTCATGTGACAGGCCTAGAATCTTGGTTATGTAATATGAAATATTAAATGTGAATACCAAGATTCTCAACAGCAAGTTACTTTACCTTGTATGTTGGTCCGGCTATGAAGGTACTGACGAAGAGTCGTCTTGGCTACTTGCTACAGAGCTCAGACATGCCTCCAAACTCGTTCAGGACTATCATGCTCGCTACCCGGACAAGCCTGGACCTCACAATTCCTGACCGGACACACCTTCCAATTTCGGACCCCATCTTTGCCCGATGGCCTTTAAGGGTTCAGGCCTAAAAGGGGGATACTGTCATCCCGGATTTTCATCCAAGCCCAACTCCGGTCATTGTGACGCAACTCTGGATGTCCTGCGACAACTCTGGCACAATCTCGCGTGCTCAGGTATCTCCATTCTCCGGACCCTTTCATTTATACTTCTATACTCTTCCGATGTCATCTCATACATACTCCATTTTACTTCTGTCACTCGTCCCTAGTTTCCCTGACTGTCACTTTTCCCTGTTCCATTCTCCGTCTGTCATTCCAACCCTTATTTATTCTCGCTCTGTACCTACCTTCGAGATATTTACGTAACTCTGCACCTTAGACTCTTCCACCCTCTGTACCTTAGACCCTTCCACCCTCCATATATAAACCCCTCCGTACTCCCTTTGTAACCTCAGTCAAATATCGAATTGAATAACCACCTTCCTCTCCTCACTCTGACCTCCTGGTCACCGTCTGATCTCCACCTCTGTCTCCTCCTTCGTTCCACTTGAGCCTAACGGTTCTTGTGACCACCAACCTCTGACCTCCAACAAATTCGGGACCTCCGGATTCAGTAAGGGTGCAGCACATATGCTGAAGCCAAGTCCCGCTGAGATTCCGCTCCAGACTTCGCCAGAATTACGTCCGTCCATATAGTTCTAACAGGCGCCTTCGACGCACTTAAGGAAGCTTTTACCACTGCCCCAGTTCTAGCCTACCCAGATATAGACCAACAATTCCAGATGGAAATGGACACCTCAGACTTTGCCACAGGAGATGTCCTCTCAATAGAAAAAGAAGGCCGCTGGCACCCAGTGGGATTCTTCTCACACGCAATGGATAGCACTCAGAGGAACTATCCCATCGCTGACAAAGAAATGTTGGCAATCATACAAGGACTTGAAGTCTGGCGACACTATCTCAAAGGAGCTCGCCACCAATTTGAGATTTGGACTGATCATGCGAATCTCCAGTACTTCATGAAATCGCAGGATCTCACCTGCTGACAAGCACGTTGGCAACAATATTTAACAAGGTTTAATTTCCTTCTGGTCAACAAACCAGGGACAGCAATGGAAAAAGCTGATGCTCTTTCTAGATGAGAGGATTACACAATCGGTATCGAAAATGACAACCACACTGTTACCCTGATTATACCAGAATGGATACAAGGTTTAATCTCTGACCCAGGAATGATGTTGGAAAAGAAGGTTAAAGAAGTGGTAGCTTTACTAAAAGAAAGTGAACTACCAAAAGGAGTAGTAGTAGATGAAGAAGGTGTCCTTCGCATCAAGAACAAAATCTTCATTCCCAATGTAGGACGATTACGGCAAGACATCCTGGAATTCTTCCACAATTCCGTATTCGCAGGACATGAAGGTATGGACTGCACATGGACCCTTATCTCCAAATCGTACATCTGGGAAAACCTCCGTAATCACATCAAGGAGTACATTAAACAATGTGAGGCTTGCACGCAGGCCAAAGGATCCGCTCAACATCCAAGCAGAAAATTAATTCCCCTTCCCATTCCCACAAAGCTATGGACAAATATCTCTGTGGACTTCATCACCGATCTTCCCCCCTTTAATGGCTTCAACACAGTCTTAGTCATTATCAATAAACTATCAAAAGAAGCCAAATTCGTTCCCATGGTCAAGTCCGTGATAGCCCTGGGAACCACTAAATTATATAGGGATTACATGTGGAAACATCGTGGACTCCCATCGTCTATCATTTCGGACTGAGGTCCACAATTCGCTGCGCAAGTTACAAAGGAACTTAGCACTATGTTATCAATTGAACTCTGTATGTCAACGGCATTCCATCCCCAAACAGACGGACAAACCAAGCAGTTGAACTGCAAATTACAATCCTTTTTACGTATTTTCACACATGAAAAACAAGATGAATGGGCAGATTAGCTAGCCATTGCTCAGTTTAGCTACAATAACCACGTTCATTCCACCACTGGCACTTCCCCATTTTCATTGATGAAAACATACGAACCTCGAATGGATATTGAATCTAAAACCTCCTCTTTTCCTGTGGCAATGGATTTTGCCACTAAGCTTCAAACGATGCTTGACAACTTAAAGAAAGCTCAAGCCGATATGAAAAAACATGCAGACAAACTACATTCTGATGCACCTTCCTTTTCAGTCAGACAATGTGTCTGGCTATCCATGAACAATCTCTGCCTTCCCAGGCAGTTTAAGAAACTGACGGAATGCTGGATTGGCCCTTATTTAATCACGGCTATGGCAGGACCGAACGCCTATACACTCGCTTTACCGAAGACCATGCACATTCACCCAACGGTGAATGTAAGCTGCATTAAACCTTATTTAGAAAAATTCCCCTCACAACCTTCATCCACCCCGGGGCCAATTGATGTAATTAATGAGGGCCATGAAGAATACAAAGTTGACTATGTTGTTGACTCTCATCTTTGGCATGGGCACATCGAATTTCTCGTCCATTGAAAGGGCAAGAACGAAGAAGATCACACATGGAAACTGGCGTCTCATCTTAAAAATGCAAAAGCATCTATTGTGGACTTCTACAAGTCTCACCCCTCTGCCCCGCGCAGGCTCAACATGATGTGCACTTTCTTTGATGATTTATTTAAACCCTTTGAAAATTTGACAATGGTCGAACATCCACCTTTCTCTTGCTTGGAAGTCGAGGACTAGAAGGGGGGTAATGTTGTCAATTTTATGCTTATCTAATCTTTCTTGATCTTATCTTATCTTACCAAATCATCTTTTATCTTTTATCTTTTGGACTTAGCATCTTTCAAGTCACAGACCACTTTGGTTCACATGGTCACATACATTCTTAGGTAATCATTCCAGAACATTCTATGACGTCATACCTTAGGGCAGACATGTATAGCCACATGCGCATGGACCATTAGCATAGCCACATTGTACTATATAAACCAATGCAAGTCAACAGAGAACTTCAGTCAAGTTCTCGTTGAGTTTCCCCTCATCTATTTTTTTCTCTAAATCAGTATCTTTTGTGTGTGCCTATGTCCAGTATTGGATTAGGGTTGACAACACTTATAATGGATTTACAAAAGGTCTGAAAAGATTTGGTGGTCAGGAAAAAAATGTGGAAAACAAAGTAGATGGAGGGGGTAGTTGATGACTCAACCAGAAAAATTCCAGGAGCTCTTGTGACTAGTCCCAATCAATTTCAAGAGAAAAAGGGGGGAGACTTTGATAGTGATGGCAAATAATTAGCTGGTGCTTAGAGCATTATTGAAGTATGTTTCCAACATGCCTTAGATGATTGGAGCAAAGTTTTGTAGCCTTCAGACAAGTTCCTGAATTGATATAGTCAGATACAGGAGGAGGGGGGATTTGGAAGTGATGGCAAATAATTAGCTGGTACTTAAAGCATTATTGGTGTGTGTTTCTAACATGCTTGGGACATTATAATAACACCCTGGTCACCTCCAGCCAAGGTCTTGAATTGATGTGGTCAGATAAAGGAGAAGGAGGCGGACTTTGGTAGTAATGGAAAGTAAATAAATGGTACTTGGCATATGACTAGAGTGACTAGTGTATGTTCCTAACATTCCTTAAAGGATGGGAGGACAGTTTAATAGCCATCAGACAAGTTCCTGAATTAATATGGTTAAATGGAGGAGAAAGGGAGAAGACTTTAATAGCAACAGCAAATAATTAGCTGGTGCTTAGCACATAGGTAGGGTATATTTCTGATATGCTCAAAAGGGTGGAATAATAGTTTGGTAACCTCTAGACATCATTTCACATTCAAATCACAGAGAGCATATGAGTTTTGTGCTACATGCACTTCAAGTGAAGTCTATATGTATGATATGTGAAGAGTATATGTCTGGCTAAGCATGGAAGTCATGAAGGAAGCATATAAATTAATATTGAATGTGGTACCAAACTTGACCAAACTTGAATGAACCTGACTGAACCTTAGACCATCCCAAGAGAATCAGATTGAACTTAATTAAGCTCAGTCACCATGTTCTTGCTTATAGAATATAGAATGCCTTAGGTGGGCATGGAAAGAGCACAGGAATGTTATACAAAGTGTTTGGGATCTAAACCTACCAAGCCTGTTTGAACTTCTCTTCCTGTGTAATAATGCAATCCAGGGTAATACCAATAATCAATTCATAGCTTGTCTAGGCTGGCCTGGACCACTCTACAAAAATGATTTTTCTGTAGGCTTTGATCTAGGTAAGTTGTGTACCAATTGTTGTACAGAATTGTCTATTAGATTGTTTGAATATTAAGGACCAAACTTGACCAAACCTTGAGCAGTATTTCCTAATTTGGTAATATTAACTAAGCAAGTGTGCTCTGGTTGTCTATTAGTTAGTGAACTTCCTACTGACCACTAATCACTATAGTAATTCAAACAGTCCAGCAATGGTTCATGGGGTGAACTTGACTCAACTTCTTTAGGTTCACAGCATGTATATTGTAATCACAAGAAAATATATTGTATTTGTCACTTTTACCTCCTAATCTTCATCCTCTTCACATATTGACATTTTATCTTCCTCTGCATCACTATCAGGATCATTCATCTGAATGTCCTTATCCACTATCTTCATTTGATCCTCCTCTTCCTTAGTGCTATAACCATTCATGTGAGCATTTTCATCTTCTGAACCAAACAACTCTCCTATCAACCTGTCATTTTGATCCTGTACATCATTGTCTTCTTCTTCTTCTTCTTCTTCTTCTTCTTCTTCTTCTTCTTCTTCTTCATTGTCCAAATCAGACAATTCTCTTGTTAATCCATTATTTTTATCCTATGCATCAGTGTTATCTTCATTATCAGTAGAATTGGCCAAATGGACTTGGAAAATGTTCTTCAATCCATGGTCTTGCCTCCAACAATGTGTATGATAGCTGTATCATCCAAGTCCTGTACAGTATATCAGGCAAGCAGGGTATGTGGTTGAGATCAAGATTATAAAGGAAAAACATTCCAAAGTGTTTGGAAATCTGGGAAAATTGAAGAAGAGCCATGGACTCACGTACATGAAAGTCCAATATGATGGGTGTGGAGCTGATGCTGCATATCATGTTGCAAATGATGCCAGTCAAGATGCCCATGTTAGAAGGTTCCATACATTGAAAGCTGATCTATGCAAACTGTAATTCCCTTAATTGCCTTGCCAAGAAGTTGAACCAAGTGGTAGAATGGATCCAAAGTATGGGTTGAAACTTGAGATAATGTTCTGTCTGCCATGTCAATGAGATCAGACAGGCATGAAATAGACATGAAACATATGTACCACCACCTCCATTTTGTTGAGAAAATGGATGACAGCATCACCACTCAACCTATACTCAACTTATACACTATAAGAGTGTTCCTTGGCCTTGCCCTCATATATATCTATGGTGAGGTTACATTCCTGCATGCACTGTGGGTTGCATGCATATGTATCTTTGTCATTGACAAAAGTAGGAGAGTTGTCATTGGGACAAATTGCCTCATAGGCAAGGTTGTAAGCACTCCTAAAGCATATATGAGTTCTTTGGGCTCTTTCTTGACCCATTTCAGCTTGGATTCCTCTGTATCATCCAAGAGTGCAAGTATGATGCAGGTTGCCACAAGTAAATCCAGATATGCCAAAAAAAGCCTTGAGTTGCTTTAATCTCCACAGACTGATCAAAGGATGGTGCCATTTTGGATAAAAGGAGATTCCAAGGTCTATAGCCAGTTTCCCATGCATGCAATCAGTTATGTAATTCCAATCCAAGGCAGGGAACTCTAGCAGCAGAGACTCAAGAGGAGAGACTATCTTAGTCCATAGCTTGATATCTTTGGCTTCTATGACAAAAAAGAAGGATGTATAGAGTATGAATCATTCTGGATCATCCTCTATGATCTCCTGCATGGCCATGATGATGCTCCAAAACATGGCTGGAGCAAATGGAACAGCCTTTGGATGACCAACCTTAGGTCATTGAGCACCACCACCTTTCCATGAATTGTATCTGACCTCAGGAAGAGTGAGGGCTATATAGGGTGCCTCAACATCACCTACATTTTGTGTTATAGCAGGAAGTAGCACATGCATCCAAAAGTAGTCCAGGACCTCCTTTGGAATGTTGGTAGCTCGATGGCCAAAAAGCTTGTCATGATGAATCATTCTAGGAAAGAAAATATAAATGCTGAGATTGCCAAAACCACTGCCTATGTTGCCAAAAGTTGTATTGGGAATGGAGCTGAGAGCAAAGGGCATTGAGAACCATTCAGTCCATTCTTTCAAGGTCCCAACATCCTTCTCAGACTGTGGCACAAGTATTTCAACATAGACATGGTTATATTTCTTGATAGGTGCATGCTTGTCCAAAATAGGGCCCAAGAAGATAGAAGCAGACTTTTAAAAGTGAGGTTTCTGAGTGACCCAGATAAGACTGTCAATGTCCACAGAGACATCAATGTGGTCCGAATCTAATGAGACATGATCACGTTCGAGGTCAACACAGATATATCTATTTCCAGTCTGACCCCGAACAAAGGTATCAAAAGAAGCTTTAGAATCAACTCCTTCTAATGCCAGCATTTCTGCCACATCATAGATAGAGACATCATTGATGTTTACAAAGTGTTCAAATTCTACAGGAAAAAGTGAAGGATGAGGATATCAGTTCAAGGAATAATCACCTATAGTGAAGCCAGTTAGTCGATACCACACATGCCCAAAATATGTAAATGCCCACTGGTAATGTGCTTTGGAATCTGATAGGCAGGATCACAATCATCAGGTATGCCAACCATCATAATATAATTCAGGACATGGGTAGGATCTCTGAGATAAAACATTTGATGAAAGCTTGGCAGAATTCTCCAACCATAGTCCCTAAACATGTTCCATATGTCCTGACAATAGTAGGGTTCCACAATGAACTCATATGGATTGTGATATGATTTCATGCTTTCAAAGGTAGGAGCATCTTTATACTCATCAAAGTTGTGATCAAAGGATACTCATTGGTGCTCTGTATGTGCTGGGAGATCTATGGGTAGGATGGGTCTTGGAAAGTGAAACATGGTGCCTTCTGACCAGTTCTTGACATGCTTGTGCTGATTGACATTGTGCTCCTGTAATTTACCCTTCACAGTACCTGAAGGCATCCAATCTCAGCATTGAGCACACTTGGTATCAAGGTGTAACTGGAACAATCTCCATAGTTGTTTGGTCTTGGATGTGGAACAAGGGTCTTCCTGCTTGGCAATGATATCCTCAACCTCTTCATCACCATCTTCATGTGATTCATCATGAGCAATGTTAGGCTCTGCTGGTTTGTTGGTCCATTGGTCTCTCTGGCAGATTGTGCAGCTTGCATAGGCAATATTGAGGTCTTGAACCACAGGGGCATACTGTTGACTAGACACTTCATCCTCCATTGCAGCAAGATGCTTTTCATCAATGAATGCAATGTCATTTCAAGTTGTCCATATGTCATCATTTGGGAGATGAGATCCTGTAAGGAGATTATACTCCTCCCAAGATATCCGGCAGGCCTTCCTAATAGCACCCTGTTGATAAGTAGTAGCAATGCTCATGGAATGTGTTTGAAACCACAGAACCACACCCATGCAGCAATGGTCATGTGACCACTGTACAGTAGTATATATTATGAACTCAGTAGCTGAGTTTGAATAACAACTTGACCAGTAACCACTATGTTTGATGCTAAGTTCCACTCAGCCTTCAGGTATGTTCCACTCCTAGGGTTACACCTTTCCTCCTTTCAACAGATTATGAGCCCTGTGCTTGTGGTTGAGCAGGCATCCCACCATCACAGCCCTAAGTGAACACCTATGCTGTTCTGATGCAAAAATGCTCAAACATGTGAAATGTTGACCATTCTTTGGATATTCCTTGATGTGGAAACACTCAGGAACATGGTTACTACCACCTCAGATATAAGGGGAGATTATGTCTTGCCAGAATCATTGGGCTCTGGATATCCAATTGATGCAGTCCACCACTCACCTTCTTTGCTAGAATATTGATAGCTTCATCTTTGAAACTGATACCTATTCCCAGATATCCCCCACATATAAAATGAATGCTGTCATCATCCTCACCGTCCTCCTGGTCCTTGTTTTTGTCTTTGTCATCCTACACCTCCTGCAGCAATCAAGGAACATAGGTGCCCCCCTAGCCTTCTTTTGCCACATTGGCCCCATGACAGTTACTTTTGCTGTTATTACACCTGGACAACAAGATACATTGGACTTTCAAAGTATGGAGGGATCTGTGCATTACAGCACTAGTATGGGGATAGCTGGTCAAACAATAATGACTACAATAGCTGGTAGTTTCACATCAGCGCCCATAGCTTTTAATAAATTCATTTCATACAAATTGCTTATTGTCCTTTGCTCCCCTTTCTCCTATATATATAAGAGAGTCCCTTGCTCACTTTATGACCCCATTCACAGTACAAACATGTCTCTCTCCCCCAATGTCATTAGTCTCTACCATGCATAACAATGATCTCTATCCAACTGCCATGCTCAAGGGGAAAAAAAACAATGGGAGTATTAAGCAGTTGATGAAGAAGAAAGCCCATCAAGCCTGGGGAACTCAGACAAACAGCAAAACAAGAGAATATGACAGAAATCACATTAGCACTCCTGCTATCATTTACAGCAGTGAAATCACTCTTCCTGCCACCTTTCATCCTGGTCCTTTCCCTTCCATCAAATGAAGGACAACATTCCTACTCCTCCATCCCTCTAAACCATCTCCTATACAGAAGATGCTCTGCCATGCCTCCTTCCTCCTCCTTCTCAGAACAATAATCACTTCACTCTGTGAATGTGATCAAAACCCACTATAAGGAGTGCAGGATATGATTACTCACCCTCACTTGCCAAGATCTTTCTTGGGCAGAAAGACAGGTCTGAAATGGCCACTCACTCCATTATGGATGCAGATGAGAACACCATCACAAAATGACAAGTCCACCCCACTTCTCCTCCATTCTACTCAGGCACTGACACTTTTATGCCTTAGATTACACCACATGTATATATATTGTGTACATTGCCTGTAATAGATAAATCAGACAAATCTACTATCTTGCCATACTTCATGTGTGATGACTGCATCAAACATAGTAAAGGAAAACAACGAGCAAACCCAACCAAGACACCACCTGATATATGGCTTCTGGACTCTGGTGTGTTATCCCACTTTATGCATGATCACTCCAATTATGTTGAATACTGTGCATACAACAAACTGATGCATTCCCAGGCTCCCAATGGCATAGCCCACATACTTAGCACTGGTACTGTCATTATTAACATTAATGGATTATCTGTGTGGTTATCGCTGGTAATTTACATGCCTGATTGCAACATTAAACTAATATCCATGGGTACCCTGTTCAGAGACCCATGTCTCTCCCCCCAAAATGGGCCTGCTCACATCTCCTTCCTCAACAAATGTATGGATCAGACAATCCTTACCTTTCATAGTCACAGCAACACTATGTATTGGATCAAAGCACCTGCCATGCACCCAAATGTAAGTCACTCCATGACTGCCTCTTTGGACTACAATCTGATGCACCACTGGCTTGGCCACCCCTCCAATGAGGTACTGAAGGTTGCCAAGCACCACTTAGAGGATTTTCCAAAAATTACTGTCCCTTCCAAGTGACCTATCTGTCCTGTATGTGAGATGGGCAAACAGCTCAATCACCCTTTCCCTCATAGTGAGATGTGAGCTTCCACTCCCTTTGAGTTGATACACTCAGATCTTAAATCCTTTGAGATTGAGTCATACTACAAATTTAAGTATGCAGTCATTTTTTATGATGACTATACATTCATGGGATGGGTCATCTGCATCAAGGCCAAGAATCAAACCCTTTGAACTATAAAGCAGTTTTTTGCATTTATCTGCACTCAATACAATACCACCATCAAACACTGGCATTCTGACACAGGAGGAGAATACACCTCCAAGGCATTCAAAGAGTATATGCATGACAATGACATCAACATACAACAATCTGCCCCATATGCTCATTAGCAAAATGGTTGTGTGGAGCAATTCATTCACATCCTGATGGAGAAGGCACAGGCCATGTGCTTACATGCCTGCCTCCCATCCTCTTACTGGGAGTTCACAATCCTACATGTGGCTCATGTGGTACAATCACACCCCCAATGCTTGATTGAACTGGAAAACCCTCTTCAAACTACTTTAGGGGAAGAAACCTTCCATTTCTCACTTATGAGTCTTTGGATGTGATGCCTATGCACACCTTACCCCCAAGACCTGTGAAGAGAGGCTCCAGCCCAAATCTCAACTGATGATCTACCTGGGTGTTACCGAGGGAAGTACTACCAACTTCCTGTTTATGAAGCCCAACAACATGCTTCATACCTCCACACATGCCATCTTCGATGAGCATCTTTTCCCCTACCGTTCTGGTATCAAACTGCACCAGCCTCTTCCTAGGCCTCCTATGGAGCACCACTCCCATGAGGACACTGATTCCTCACCCTCTTCTTCCAAGGATGATTGGTCTGATGCAGAACCCACTTTCAACAGTCCTCCTTATTCTCCTGCACCTTGCCCAGCCAGTCCTGCATCTCCACTTCCACAACCTCTTTCTTAAACACCACTCAGGCCATGCCAGGCCCCTCCTACCAGGCCCTTCCTACCAGTCCCACTGCTTTACCATGGCGTTCCAAGAGGACCCAGCAGCCCCCTCTCTGACCCAGAAATGTCTATGGTGAGCAGCGACACCCCTTTAACCAACTCCAGGATACAAAGCATGACTCACATTGGCACCCATCTGGTTCTGGTGCACAGTGTGACTCACATCATAACTCACATCTGTGCCCTGCCAATTCTGGTTCTGAGGCAGAACCACCAGTTGTTCCTGGTTCCAGTATGGACTCTTCTCAGATCCCTGGTCACCTCCCCCCTTCTCCCACTCCATTGAAATCTGATGTTGAGTGGTTGACCACAAAAGGGGGAGATGCGCTTGCTGATTTTCTCTGCAAATACACCATACCAGCTATGGATGAGTCCACCAACATGAATTATCGTGAATGGTCATACTGGAATATACAATGTCTATCATACAATGACCAAAAACTGTGGCAAAAAGCTTGTAAGGACAAACTTCAAATACTCAAGGATTGAAAGGTCTGGGAAGTGGTTGACAAACCCCCCAACTGAAAGATCATCAAGAACTGATGGGTTTTTTATGTCAAGTCTGACAACCATAAGAAAGTCCACCTTGTTGCGAAAGACATCTCCCAAGTGGAAGGCACAGACTTTGACCAAATATTCTTCCCAGTTATATGTTTTGAGACAGTGCAGGCCATGCTCACCCTTTTGGCATTGGAGAACTGGTATATCAGTGGTCTTGATTTTTGTTACATATACAGTAAGCAACAAAACTGTTCCAATAACTAACCCTGACACAGTGCACAAAGTGCACTGCATGCATATGTGGGAATTTCGCTTAGTATTGGCATGGCCAAACAGAGTATACATTCCTGGCTACAAACCGACCCTTGGATCATGTGATTTGGTCCAGTGGTTGTGGTAATATAACCA
>JBBPLF010000924.1:0-13777 GCA_038089615.1 Aureoboletus auriporus
AGGGTTCGGACACCTAGTAGACCGCATTGATGAGAATCTGCTCCGACCCATCGTGGAGCCATTCTTCGAGATCATGAGCGTCCACGAATATAGGGTCTATGTAGAAGATGCCCCTTGTGCTATCCCCTTCGATCCCCATCTGGACACACCCACAACTGTGGAAAGAACCCCCTCGCCAGTTCTCCAAGTCCCACCACCTCGCTCCCCTGAAAGGACATATTTTCCTGCTCCAATCTCCATTCCAGAATCCCCTAAGATCGACACTCATGCCTCCACTCCCTCAGTCGTTTCAGAAGACTCTCCAGTCACTACCCATTCACCCACTCCTGCCCCTGAGGACATGCAACAAGGAGCTCTTACGTGCCATGAGAACCTGTTACCACCTAGGCTCGCCCAAACAACCTTGAGCACACTGGATAATACCCTCCGCCCTCTCCTCAATTTCTTTCATGGAGTTAGGTCCGCCTCCCTGGATGGAGCAGGTACCTCTCGAGACCCCATTAACGTCAACACGTCCCATGTCTCCACACGCCCCAAGAAACGACTCCGCTGCCACCAATGTGGGAAATCGGACCATCTCCGCGTCTTTTGTGGGAAGTACACCTGCCCCTGGTGCCATAAACACGCCCCAGGACACGTTCAAGCTAGGTGCCCCCAAAGGCGGTGTGGGGAATGTGATGAGTATGGACACATTCGTGCCAATTGCCCAGTTTACAACGGGCTTGACCAAGATGATGGCTTTCTTGATGGCGACCTCGACTTCACCAACTACAAGGTCAATGAGGGAGATACAGAGGGACCAGATCGTTGAGCAGGTGCTTCAATGTTACGAAGGGGGTAATGTTATGATTTTCCCTTATAACCCCTCTTTTCCTTATGTCTATGGACTCATCGTCTCTCCTCGTGTCTTCGCGAGACACCTATCTTCTTCCCCTTATTAGGTTTCTTTTACCTTTCTGCTTTGCTTGTTGAGTCACACCTTACAAACGCCTGACGAACACTTGTTGAGTCATGCTTTACCTTTTTCTTACATAACCTTACGAACGCCTGACAAACACTTGTTGAGTCACGCTTTACCTTTTTCCTATATAACCATACAAACGCCTGACGCACACTTGTGAGTCATGCTTTGCCTTTTCTTACATAATGGACCAAACCTCTCCTCATCACCATTCTCCTTATATGGTGACTCATGTTCCTTTACCCATTGATACATAGCCCTTACTGCGCCCACTGGATTGCACAGTATCCTACGTCGTATAAGTAGCTACCAGACCTCACCTGTATTCCCCAGCTAGTTCTACGCAATCCAGCGTTGTTACTTAGCACATCCACGAGCCCCAAGTGTGAGCATTGGGTAGTGAGACACTTCTTCTCTTTGCCTCACCCACAACAAAGTCTCCGAACTACTTTGAGTGTTCGCTGTGCTACGTTCCGACGCCCAGCGTTAACAGGTGTAGGCCATCCTTTCACAGCTTCCACCTTGCCAGCTTCCATTTTGATGCCATACTTGTTTACGAGCATTCCCAAGAATTCCACTTCTTTGGCGTGAAACGTGCATTTCTGGGGTTTGATGAAGAGATCATTTTCTTTTAATCTCTGTAGGACTTCTAGGACGATTCAGTTGTGTTCCTCAATATCGTCGGATTTGGTGAAAACCATTAGGTCATCAATATATATGATGACCATGTTGTCCATTTCGGCAAAGATATCTTCATCATTTGCTGGAAAGTACTGGGTGAATTGCACTGCCCGAAGTACATCACGAGAGGCTCAAAGACTCCTTTTGGCGTTACAAATGCGGCCTTCCATTCGTCGCCTTCCTTGATTCTGATATTGTTGTACCCCCATCGGAGGTCCATTTTGGTGAACATCTTAGCACCCTTCAGCTTGTCCACTAGCTGAGAAATGAGTGGCAGCGGGTAGCTGTTCTTTATCGTCCACTCATTGAAGTATCAGTAATCTTGTACCATGCGCTTCTTTCCATCCTTTTTGGGAATGAAGGACACGGGTGCTGCTTGTGGGGAATTTGAGGGTCGGATGTATCCTTTCCGTAATTGATCTTCGACGAAACTGTTGACTTCGTCTACTTCTACGGGCGTCATATTGTACAATTTGCCCTTTTTGAGGACAAATCCTTCCTTCATGTTGATTGCGTGATCCCATGATTTTCTAATGGGAAGATGTTCTGATTCCTTTTTGGAGAAACAGTCCAGGAACTTATGGAACTGTTTTGGCACTAGTGCTGCTAGGTTGTCATAGTCCTTTGGTTTCTCTAAGGACTTAATCGTGTCATAAGCTCCATGGGCAATGCCTTGCTCTTGCTTGTCGAGAGAGCGCAAGAAAGCACCTCTTTCTGCTAGAAAATGACATGAAGGTGGGCATCGTGAGAGTGTGACTTTACCAGAGGGCCAGTCTATCTCTGGGTTGTGGGTTTCGAGCCATTTATAGCCGAGAATGATCGAGTTCTTTCCCAGCGATGTGACTTCTGCCACAACTTTCTCACGGTGTCCCCGGTACTGGATGATGAGTTCAACAGCGTGTGTAATACCGCCTCCTTGGTTTTTTGATCCGTCAACGTTAAACACGGGGATTGGTTGTGCGAGGGGTTTCATGGGTAGTTTCCTTTTACTAGCCCATTCTTTGTCAATAAAGATGCTGTTAACACCGCTATCGAGCAATGCTTTGGCGACATGCCTCTTGTCTTTGGTTGTTAGGTGGAAAACTTCTATTTCCACCAATACTTCTCTTTTTGGTTTTATGAACCTTACTAAGATCTGTTCCAGGGTTTGCTCTGAAATAGATAACGTAACATTTTTTTCTTTTTGTGTATGGGAAATTAAGCCTGCATTTTCCGTGCAGCGTGCGACTTCTTGCGCCATCCCACTGTCTTTGGTAAACGTACAACAGGAATTGTCCTAGTTAGGGAGTCGTCCTCAGGCAATGCTCCAATACATTGTAAATAATTGTACTTGTTATACGTAGAGTCCTTTGTAGGGTCCTTTGGCACACAAACACCCGGTAGGTTTATGCGCCGTATTCTTTTCCCTGGCTCTTCATCTTGACATCATACTCATCGTGAAAGAATGCCCTCATCTGTTGGTAGGTGTTGGAATTGCGGTCCGGAAGACCAAGCTTGTTGGAGTCCTTTTTCAGAGATTCTTTTGTCTCCATTGCACGATGTTACAGTTTTCCCTCAGGACTCCTCTTTTCCCTATGCCTATGGACTCATCGTCGCCCCTCGTATCTTTGCCAGACACTTATCTTCCTTTCCCCGCTAAATCTTTCTGATTCTCTTCACTTCTGAACACTTCCGACCGGAACCGCGGGAGTTTCTTCGGAAACTTTTGAAACCACGTTGTCTTGCTTATTGGACTAACTTCTCCTCATCATCATTCTCCTTATATGGTGACTCATGTTCCTTTACCCATTGATACATAGCCCCTGCTGCGCGCATCGCCATATGCAGTGCGCAGTTACACAGACCTTACTGCGCACACTGGAGTGCGCAGTATCATAACTTAGTATAAGTAGCTACCAGACTTCGCTCATGTTTCCCCAGCTAGTTCTACGCAATCCAGCATTGTTACTTAGCACATCCACGAGCTCCAAGTGTGCGCATTGGGTAGTGAGACCTTTCTTCTCTTTACTTTGCCCACAACAAGTCTCCGAACTACTTCGAGTGTTTGCTGTGCTACGTTCCGATGCCCAGCATTAACACACGAACTTGTTTGAAATTCGTGCATCTCCTTGCGTGATCACCTCCTAAAAAGTGGCACTTGCTGCAGTCCTTTTTAGGGGAGCGACATTGCTTGGCTTGGTGGCCTTCCTTGCCACAATTGAAACACCCACATTGGAGTGCTTTGATGTCCATGAGCTCACCACGGCCTCCATAAGTGCGGCTACCAGAGCTGGATGTGTTACGAGTTGAATCAGCATCCGGACAATTCATTTTTCTTCTCCCTCACGCGATCCTTTACCTTTCATTCGGAGGAGGAATGTTAACACCTTCCCACCCGGAGGAAGACGCTACACTCACTTGTTGAGTCACGCTCACTTTCTTCCTGGTTCCGAACCGGAACCCTTCGGAACCACAATCACAACTCTTCACTTTCGACCGGAACCACAGGGATTCCTTTGGAACCCTTTGGAACCACGTTCCACTTTGTCCTATTGTCTAAACTCTTCACCTTCGACCGGAACCACAGGGATTTCTTCGGAAACCTTCGGAACCACCCGATGATGACTCACATCTCCCGATCCTATCTAGATTACCCTGCATTGCCATACGCAGCACGCGCAGTCCCACTGCCCTACGCAGCCCGGATAGCACGCATCACCTTGCGCAGCACGCATTGCCCTGTGCAGCACACATAGCTTACGCATTGCTTTACACAGCACATACTGTGGCTACTGCCTTACGCAGCATCCCAGCCTAGTATAAGTAGCCTACCCTCTTCACTGGCATTTCCCCAGCCAGTTCTACACACTTGGATGTACTTCTCTTCTCTAGTACTATCCTATGCAATCTCTGGTCTCCCGAAGTACTTGTGTGTGACAATGCTTTGAGGTTCCTCGTCACACCCACGTCTGGAGCCACGTATCAAGTGCTCTCAGTTCATACGAAAGCGCTAGAGAGAGCGGTTATATCCTCAGCGTTATTTGTCCTACGATTCGTTTGCACGATCTCACGACGGCAAATCAACGAACCTAACAGAATCGAGGTTGACGGAGTATTCACATGCGCGAGCAGAGGTGAGATCTCGTTCAGGGTGCACTGTTATGTTGGGGTGGTAGCCTTTGTTAGCAAAGAACGGAGATACTCTGGTAGTAGTGTTCAGAGCATTGTTGTAGGAGAACTCCGCGAGGGGCAGGAGTTCAGACCAGTTGTCTTGCTGGTAATTACAATAGATCCTTAGGTACTGCTCGAGTGTCTGATTCATTCATTCGGTTTGGCCATCTCCTTCCGGGTGATAACCAGAGGTGAAATGTAAGTGGATATCAAGGGCCTTGTCGAGAGAACGAAAGAAGTGCAATATGAATTCGGAGCCTCGATCGGAGGTGATATGGGAGGGAACTCCATGCTTGGAAAAGACGTGGAGTAGGAACAACTTAGCCAACTCCGGAGATGTGATTGTGTCGTGTGTTGGGATGAAAATGCATTGTTTTGACAAATGATCTACAATGACGAGTATGGAGGTAAATCCGGAGGACGGAGGAAGTTGTTCAATGAAGTCCATGGAAATGGAGTTCCAGGGCTTCTCGGGGATCGGGAGTTGTTTCAGGAGTCCGTATGGCTTATGTCTAGGGACTTTGGCGCGGGTGCAGGATGTGCAGGACGAGACATAGTCCTTTACAAAGGTTCGGATTCCTGGCCATGTATATTCGCGTCGAATGAGCTCTAATGTCCGATTCTGTCCGAAGTGTCCGGAGAGCAGGTGGTCATGTTTGTATCAGAGGACACAGAGACGGAGGTCTTCAGAATCAGGGACGTAGATGCGATTATCTAGATGAAGGAAATCATCGGAGTCAACTGACCAACAAGAGTCAGAGGGTTCGGTAGCAGAGAGATGCTGAAGAGCGACGGGGTCGGAGGGGATTGTGGAGAGGATATCACTGTGGAGTTGCTTGACATCAAAGAGCATGCTAGCCTGGAGTACTGGAGCTGCAAGGTAAGTCGCTCAGAGGGATGAAGTGAGCTGCTCATGAGTGAAAACGGGATGGAAATTGTGAGGATTGACGCGAGCGTAGTCCTTATCCCCCTCTTTGGGATAGACGTCCCAGCGTCTAGTGAGGGCATCAGGTTTCGTGCCAAGGCGTCCGGGGCGGAAACAGACAATCATGTTGAATTGGGAGAGGAACTCTGACCACCGGGCTTGCCGGCGAGTCAGGAGCTTGGAGGTCACAAAGTATTCCAGGTTTTTGTGGTCCGTGACAACATCGATGGGGATACCAGACCCTTCCAGGTAATGACACCAAGTCCGGAAGGACTCGTGAATAGCAAGTAGCTCCTTATCATAGGTGTTGTAGTTAAGCTCCAGAGCGGTAAGTGTCCGAGAGTAATATGCAATAGGGTGGACTTCGTCGTCCGGACATCGAAGGGAAAAGATGCCAGCGATGGCATAGTCCAAAGCGTCCGTTTTGACGATCAATGGGGTGTCCGGAGACCAGTGAGTTAGGATCAGAGTGGATGTGAAGGTGTCTTTGAGGGTCTGGAAGGCGGAATGACAGTCATCGGAGAAATTCCACGGAGTACCTTTGTGAGTAAGGCGAGTTAAGGGAATGACGATATCAGAGTAGTTATGGATGAAACACCGATAGAAATTGGCAAAGCTGAGGAAGGACTGAATGTCCTTTACTTTCCGGGGTTCCGGCCAGTCTTGGATCGTTTTGACTTTGTCCAAAGACATGGTGAGACTGGAGGGCGAAAGACAATAACCTAGGTATTCAGTGGAGTCTGTGTGGAACTCGCACTTCTCGGGCTTAGCATAAAGTCTGTGTTTGCAGAGTCAACGGAGTACTTCTCGGACATGCTCCTTGTGGGAGGCCACATCCTCGGAGTAGATAAGTATGTCGTCGAGGTATATAATCACACAAACATCTAAGAGATCTGCGAAGATAGTGTTGACAAATTGCTGGAATGCCGCAGGGGCGTTGGTTAGACCGAATGGCATGACGAGCCACTCGTAGGAGCCATAGCGAGTCCGGAAGGATGTTTTCCATTCATCTCCGTCAGCAATGCGGACCAGGTAGTACGCATGCCGGAGATCGATCTTGGTATAGATCTTTGCTCAGCTCAGAGCATCTAGGAGGTCGGTGATACGGGGAAGCAGATAGCGATCTTTCTTCGTGATCTTATTGAGTCCTCGGAAGTCGACGCAGAGACGGAGTGAACCGTCCTTTTTGCGGACAAAGAGAACCGGAGCGGCATGAGCAGAGGATGACGGACGGATGAAACCCATTGCTAGGTGCTCATTGAGGAACGCACGGAGGGATTCAAGCTCAGATGGGGAAAGGGAGTATGTGGTACCAATGGGAGGTGAAGCACCTTCCTCCAGGTCGATTTTCAGATCGTGTTCACGATGGGGAGCAAGGATGGAGGCCTTGCTTTTGCTAAACACATCAGTGAAGTCATGGTAGTCCGGAGGTACACCGGAGAGATCGGCCTTTTCTGAAGTAATGGAGGATGCTTGGAGATCGCTCCCTTGGGGACGGATTTGCATACTAAATTGAATGGAGCCTTCAAGGTGACATGCAAGTATGAAAGTGGGTGCACTGATGATCGCGATGGGAGGTGCCTTTCGATCGGAGAAATGCGGTGAATCGGATGGTGGGTCAGCCAGAGGAGGTAAGTCCGGAGGCTGCGGAGTTGAGCTCGGAGGTGCTGGCAATGACTATTCAGGTGTATGGAATGAGATACTGCTCGAAACCCAGTCAATCAATGGATTGTAGCGGATGAGCCAGTTATGTCCTAGAACAAGAGAACAGGAGCCATCCAGCAGAGTGACATAAAATGTCGTCGGAGTGATGTCACCGGTTTGGAAGCGGATAGATAGGTCGATAGCTTGAGTGATAACGGAGTTTGTGGTTCCGTCGAAAAGACGGAGTTGCAATGGAGGGACGGAGTAGGTGGAAAGATTGTGTTGTTTCACAAATGTGGTATCTATGAAAGAATCGGAGGATCCGGAATCTACAAGCACGGAGAAAGCAGGAATGTCATGTGAAATGATGGAAACGGAGGGTATATGCGATTTCGGATCTAAGAGAGCGGATGTGTTGAGACAGATCTCCTTGGGTGCACAGTCAGGTTCAACACAACCTCCTTCCTGTGCGGAGTCATGGAGGTTGCAGACTATTTTTTTGTCTCCGAGGAGACCTCCGGTTTAGCTTCCGGAGTTGCAGTAGAAACTGCACGGGCCTTCGAAGCCTTGGAGCTGGACTTCGAACAATCCTTAGCCATATGGCCAGAGGACAGAGGGTTGAAACAAGGGGATATAGGGGGGAGGGTACTTGGATGAGTTCGGGAAGTCATGGAGAGTGGAGAGTGGATTCGAGCAAGAAGAGAGTCAAATATACTGTTAGAGACTGGTCCGATGTTCCGGAACGAACTCCGGAATGATGCGGTCGGACGGGACTTGGCTTCAGCTTATATGCTGTGCCCTTACTGAATCCGCGTGTCCCGAATTTGTGGAGGTTGGAGTTGTACGAAGAACTGTGAAGGATCTAAGTACCGGAGGGTGATCCAAAGAGAAAGGATCAGGAGAGACTCGGAGTTGAGTCAGAGGATTGATGAGGACTTGATTGAGAGGTAACTCAATTCGATATTCAACTAAAGTACAAAGAGGACAAACTATGGGTTTATATACAGAGGATGAAGACGGATTAGTAACGGAGTTTACTAAAAGATTGGTAAGTGGAACGGAGACGGGAGAAACATAGCCAGAGCAGTGCTACTAAGCGAGCACTGGTATACAGAGGTATTACAAATCAGAATGGAGAACAGCATAAGAATGGAACTATACTAAAGAGAGAATGTCCAGAGGAACAGAAGTACGGAGTGTGAGAATACGCCGGAGTTGTCAAGAAGAGATTGGAGGAATGACCGGAGGACTGGACTTGGACTTGGGGAATATTTGGGATATGACAGTGATTAGGAGAGGCATTGAAGACCCTTTGGAGGACCACCTTCGTGAACCTTGTGTTACGACACAAAACATCCTTGCATCTCCTCAACCCTTTGGTCTACCAACAGCACCACACTATCGAGATTCGCCACCACCTTTGGCAAATTACCCTGCTCTTTGACCTTCTGCCTCCAATCCTTCTTCGCCACCTCCACTGCCATACCATCATGTTGTACCTCCCTCAGAATCAGCTCTTCACCCTCCGGACACGGTCAGAATGCATCAACAACAAGCCTGTCGTCCTCGCAACCGCGAACCCCCTGTTGCACCATCCTCAACCTCTGAGGAACTCCTCACTCGAGGTCGATCCCAACAACCTCACACCCGATCTTCGCTACCTGTCAGAACCCCCATCTTCAGCTCCAACAAGTCACTTCCCCACGGCTTTACCCACAATCCCACTCCAAATCACAGGAACACTAGCGCGGAGATGGAGAATGCTCTTACAGAGCCTCTTTTTGTTCGAGATCGAGGCGTTCTGCAATGTGAAGGCCTGGGACATGGAGAATGAGTTTCTAGTCCAGGTGAATGATATTCCACGAGAATCGATCAACTTGATCGCCTCGTTCAGGAACTTGAAAGTACCCGACTTAACCTTGCTGATCATGATCAAGCAACTCAAGGTCAACCCCGAGGGTCAGATTGAGGATCATCCTCTAGGAGCAGTCTACATGACCACCTTTAACCCACAGCCACCAAACCTTCGCACCTCTCACCGACTGGTCTGTCCCATCCAGATCACACCAGTCGAGACCCAGTGTCCTCACGGATACACCATGGATAGCTTCATGTTTATCTATGAGACCATTGCTTCGGGTTACGAGGCTGCTGGCTGGGCTTTCCCAGTTCAAACTCTGGATGACTGTCAATGGTACATGGTTCACGGACAACTCTGGGAGATCGTTCCCTGCTCCTATCTTCCTCCCCACTACTCCAACCTGCTTCTAATGAAGGCCATGGTTCCTAACTGGACGCCATGTTTAGAAGACTGGATGGATACCCCTCACGGAGGATGGGATGACGGGTCAGATCCCCGAGTTGAGAACTCGGACAATGGTATCGACATTAGGACATGGAACTTGTTGTTTGACAGGTACCATCAGGCATGCTACCTTCATGGCGATCCCTTTAGTTATGACTACCGTCTTCACCTTCCTTCTCTTAAACAGGAGAAGGACCTTAAGCTGACCCGTTTCGCTAGACGCAATGGGTTCAACCTCGACATCATTTGAGAGGCCGTGGAAGAATCTTCACACCAAGGCGAGAAACATGCTGGAGAAGAAATCGGACCTAAACGCCGACTTCACCCTCATACTTAAACAACAGACAATGTTATCTGCTCCTTTACCTATGACTTGGCCTCTTGTTTACTACTCAGACATTTTCGATCCTGAAGACCATTGGTACTGTAAAGACTTAGACATACCTCCTTTATCTTTTCTTGAGTATAATGCTTGGATTTCATTGTCCTCTTTACTGAGAGATGTTGAATTACCTTTTGTCACTTGCAGACAAAAGAGAATTAGAATCTTCAAAGATCCATCTCAATACATCTAGAACCCACACTATGTGGAGAGCTTGTACTTCGAAGATTTTGAGCGTCTTGCTTCTGAACCAATTCCCAATTGGTATTGAGACGAATGGACTTTGGAATTCTTCTCACCAAGTATTAAAACTCAATGTCAAAAATTCTGGGCACAACAGGTCAAACATCATAGGAGGAGAACATTTGGATATATGGGCGGTATAAACCACACTCTTCTTCTTGACCATTGCTTCAATATATTGTTTTGCTGACGAAATTCTTGTGTTCTTCAGATATCCACACAAATAATTCATCATGGCAAACATCACCATTCCCACCGATTTCAAGCTCGAGACCTACATGTCTCAGAGGATCATCAAGCTTACCAACGCGGACAACTATGCCACCTGGGCTGCTCACATACAGTCCACCTTCAAATCCATGTCACTCTTTGGCTGGATGGATGGTACTGTTACCCATGCGAACACAGCTGCTGCTGATCAGGGAAAATGGGAGCTTATAGATAAGCACATCACTGGTATCATGGGAGGGACCATGTCTGACTCCCTTCTTCATCATGTGACGTACACTTATGTTGCAGTTGGTGGTGTTGCTCATCCATCGTTGGCCCAGAAACTCTGGACCGACCTTGAGAACTTGCTCGGAAGTCAGGGACTTGCAGGCCAGTGGGCACACTTCCAACGCGCATGTCGCATCAACATACAAGATGGTCGCAGGAACAACCAAGCAACAAACGATATGGCTTCCATACAGTCTGCGTTCGAACAGGCTCACGCTGCTGGACTGCAGCTTCCTGCTTAGTTCAAGGCCATGTTCATGCTTACCTGCCTTCCTCCTCGTTTTCTCACCTTCACCTCCAACCTGGTACATACTACCACAATTGCCAACTTTACGATGGATCTGGTTATCTGTCGTGTCAATGCTGAACTCAATCTAATGGGTTCACGGCAACCTTTGCGAGACCATATCTCTAATGCGGTTACCAATGACCAACCGGTTGATTTCCCGACAATCAATCGGACTGCTGTTATTCGTCACGGGCCTCCACAACAAAACCAGTGGAGGAACAACAACAACAAACCCCGTGGTTGATACCATGCGAAAGGCAAATCCCGCCAACTGGGAGGAAACCAAGGATCTAACCCTTCTTTCCAACTGAGACCTTCGCATGATGGGCAATGCCTTCAACAACACCAACAACAGCATGGTCATTCAGGCTACCATGGTTGAAAAGGCAAGGGCAAAGGCAAGGCTCGCGCCAACACCTTTGAAGGAGATTATGTTGAGAATCCTGATGAGGGTTTCGCTCATGTGATTGCAATTGATGAAGAATACCTGGTAGGGGCGGACTCAACCCCTATCGGAGGTCCTTCTGGCAAGCAGAAAGAAGTGTTTGCAGAAGAGACTACGCATGTCAGCTGGGGAGACAGCGACATGTACGAAGAATACCAGTTCAGCAACTATCAGGTCAATGAAGATGCAACTCCCAGGGCTGGTCCATCTTCTCTTCCACCGGAAGAACCTATGCAGTTCTTTCGAGACCGCCGCTCCAGCTTCTAGCCTTGCTGTAGCGGATAAGCCTAAGGCTATGCAGAAGAAGAAGAAGGTCACCTTCTCTCTTGGTGGACTTGTTTCCAACATTTATCATTTCTCTACACTGACGGATCTTTACATGCTCTGATTCGTCCTGTGATCTTACCTGAGGTTTCTCTCAAAGAGTGGATTTCTCCCGCTTTACCATTGGGTTATATTCCCGATGAGGATCGAGTCATGTATTATGACGATGAGAATGATGAACACCTTTGCTATTATTCAGGGGGTGATACCCCTAGTGGATCTGAACAAGATTTCTTCAAAACACACTGGATGATCGACAGCGGATGTACCGATCACTTATTGTTACGATTTTCCCTTATAACCCCTCTTTTTCCTATGTCTATGGACTCATCATCTCTTCTAGTGTCTTTGCAAGACACTTATCTTTGTCTCCTCACTAGGTTCCTTCACTTTCTTATTCTACTTGTTGAGTCACACTTCACTTGTTGAGTCACACTCTACCTTTCCTTACTTAATGGACCAAACCTCTCCTTGTCATCATTCTCCTTATATGATGACTCATGTTCCCTTACTCATCCAACCACAGCCCATACTGCGCACATAGCCTTACATAGTATGCAGTCACATAAACCCTACTGCACACATAGGATTGCGCAGTATCATACATCATATAAGTAGCTACCAGACTTCACCTGTATTCCCTAGCTAGTTCTATGCAATCCAACATTGTTACTTAGCACATCCACAAGCCCCAAGTGTGCACATTGGGTAGTGAGACACTTATTCTCTTTGCTTCGCCCACAACAAGTCTTTGAACTACTTCGAGTGTTCACTGTGCTACATTCCGACGCCCAGTGTTAACACTTATCACCTTTCTTGGACGACTTTGTCCATTTAGGAGACCAAGTTCGCTCTGCCACTGTAGCGAATGGTTCCAAAGTGAACATGTTCAGACCCAGTACTGTCATCATCAAACAGGTTGACTTACCTCAAGCAACCTCTCTGGTCTTAGAAGACGTGTGGCATACTCCACAAGCTGCACACCATTTGCTATCGGTCAACTCTCTCACCAATCATGGTTACCATTGCATTATATCAGCAACCGGATCACGGATTTGGAACAAGGAGTGAAACCTGGTCATCTGGGCAAAAGACATTTCACCAGGCAACAATCTTCATTGGTTTCAGTCGATGATGATTACTCTAATGTTGAATGTTACACTCCTTAGTGAAGCTATTTCTCCTCAGATTTGGCATCAATGTTTCGGTCATACATCCCAAAATGCCCTTCGTCAAGCTTCTACCAATCTTTCTGGTGTTCCTACCTTCGATAGTACCCCTGACAGTGCTTTGCTTTACCCACATCAGTGCCGGGGATGTCAGTTGGGGAAAATGCATCAAACAACCTTCAAAGAATCCTCCAAGAGGGCTCCTCATCCTCTTGCTCTGGTGCATAGTGACCTCATTGGTCCTATGCCAGTGCAGCCACATACGGGCATGCACTATGTTCTTACCTTCATAGACGATTACTCTGGCTATGCCTTGGTATCTTTTTTGTGCCACAAGTCTGATACTTTGATGCAGTTTACCAAAATGGTCCTTTGGGCTGAGACCTTCACTGGTCATCGCCTTACCTCCATACGTTCGGACTGAGGGGGTGAATTTATGGGACGAGACTTCCAGGCATTCCTCACATCAAAAGGAGTTACTCATCAAACTTCCATCCCTAATACCCCTCAACAAAACGGACGTGCGGAGAGGTTCAATCACACCATGTTGGAGAAAGAAACAGCCATGCGCCACCATGCCTGCTTACCGAAAGTGTTCTGGCAAGATGCTCTTGAGACTGCTGTCCACATCTATAATAGGCAACCCATGTATCGACTTGATTGGAAGACACCCATTGAGCTCTTCAAACTTGATGGAGGCAAACCAGATGCTTCTTATTTTAGGGTCTTTGGATGTCATGCATATGTCTTTATCCCTCCAG
>JBBPLF010000925.1:0-13746 GCA_038089615.1 Aureoboletus auriporus
AGAACTAGAATGGGAACGCGTCAAGAAGGCGTACGATGCAATGGAGATGGAGGTGAAGACACGCCCGGACAACAAGGAGGAGCTCAGGGAGGAGCAGGAGATGTGGGCTGTTGCGTGGTCGCGCAAAATGGTACATGACAGTTCGTCGCACATCGACTCATGCTAACAAAAGCCCAGAACGAACTCAGGGCAGTGATGGCGGAGGCCTGCGTGTTGCAGGCAGTATCACCGCTATCTCTTGACGTTGCGGCAGCAATCAAGGAGGCAGGCGGGTATGCAACGCGATGGGAAGCCGCCATGGAGGCTAGGATCGAGGCAGAGCAGGCAGTTGTGGCAGCGAAACAGAAGGCCAAGGAAAAGGAGAAGATGTGGGCCAAGGTGAAAGCATGGGCGAAGTCCTCAGTAATAATCGCACCACTACACTGGAAACCGGCAATGGAGGAGGAGGATGACAATGACAATGATGATGACAATGGACTTGCCAGTCACGTTGAGCGGGTTCATGGGGTCCAAGGTAAGTTCTATCTTTGTTGTTTCCCATTGCAGCTAACGCGCTTATAGCGAGCACGCGCGGACTCCGTTAGTGAGGAGGAAGACGAGGGTCATCATGGTGAGATCTTGCACGAGACCAAATGCACCAGGTGTGTCAAGTTCCGGTACCTGTGTGCAGGGCCCCATGTTGGCGCGTATAACGCGTGCCGAGTGGTGAGGCAGCAGTGCAAGTATTCGTGCCCCAAATGTGCATTGAAGGCAGTGGAGGCGGGGCTGAGCGTGTCACGTGCGCTACCAGGTGAGTGATAAGGTAGGAAGTCGAACAACACTAACACCATGAACAGAGTGGAAATCCTGAGGCATCAAGTGCCAGTACACCAAGGCCAACCTCGAGTTGACTGACAGCGAGGTCACGATCACCCCGAAGAAGGCGAAGGGGAAGCGCAAGGTGGAAGACCAGCTCCACAAGCTGAAGGCAAAGGCGTGTGCCATACAAGCGCACCTTCTGAAGGTGGAGAGGGAGGTGGATGCATTGGTGAAGGCACTGGATGAGCTCGAGTAGATAGCGCATTGTAGTAGTTCTTTATAACTCCTTTTCCATTTAAAATCACAAATGTTGTCCGAATCTGCAAGTGTCCGATAAATCCACATGAATCCACAAACGCAAATGCATTGCCAGTGTCTGAGGAAAAGGCAAAAGACAGTAAGCAAAAATGAAATCATGATAGAAGAGATTGAAAGTTTAGCCTCATTACCCTAACACTTCATACGCGGTCTGCATTAAAATCCTGTTTGACGTAGAAAGTAAGAATGGTGCGCAGTGTCCATTGCGCAAGGAAATCGCATGTTAAATAATGATGTAGGACACCTGTGTTGTAGCAAAAGTGACGGTGTTATATTTGGCGCGTAAACGCGAGAATAAAATATGATAACGAAGCGCTTTTGTTGTGACTGTTTATTGGATTTTTCTGTTGTTTTGTTTCTTTTTGACGAGAGAGAGAGAGAGACCTAAGTATGTTTGACGGTTTTGTTGTTTTTCTGATTATAATGTGGCGCCGGACGAAACCCGGGGTAAGACAAATAACCGCTGGACTAATCCCAGGATGAAAGCGAGCACCGGACGAAACCCAGGATAAAACAGATACGTATCAGGTTCGGGTATATGATGATAGGAAGGAGATGTCAGGCGTCTTGATCGGTTAGACCAGGGTCGCCTTCATAATCCTCTGATTCGCCTTCTATTCCTACCAGATTGTCCAGTTCTTCTTCGTCTAAACTGGTAAGATCTGAAACGGAAAGTGAGGTATGAGAACACGGACGATAGGGAATTAAACGGAAAGCCGCATAACGCAGCTGTGAGACAGACCCATCCAACTCTGCCAAGATATAAGACCCGCCAGTCGTCTGGCGAAGGACTACCATAGGACCTGTGTATCTTGGTTTCGTCTTCCGGTTCAGCTCTTTTTTGACTTGCGAATTGTGCACTAGTACCAGGATACCAAGCTTGAAGTCATTTGACATCAAGATGACATCATTCAACCACACCGTTCGCCTGCGAATTGTAGGGGGAGATGCGGATATGGCAGATATGGTAACACGAAGAGAGGATATCGAGTGCCTGCACAAAAGCTGGCGCATTGTTGATAATGATTTCCGATAGAGGTCCCCAATGACAGAGGATGTCCTCAAAGATAAAATTGGTGAGGGCGGTGGCATTCTCGGATCGTAACATACGAAACTCGGGATACGCGGACATTGCGCAACGAGCTTGTACAATATAGCAATAGCTGCCAGTGGGAGGCATAAGCATGGTGTCGATATGCACCTTGTGGAAAAGACCAATAACGTCGGGTATGGATGGGGGAATGTGGAGTTTGACTGTTTGGTGAAGTTGGCATTGGTGACAGGTGTGTACATACCATTTGACGTCTTCAGTAAGCATAGGCCACCAGAAGCGCAACAAAAGCCGCGTCCACACAGTATAGGCACCTTTGTGCCCTAAGTCATCATGTGCCTGCTTAATGAGTGCGAAACGACAGTCTTCCGGGACAACTAACTGATGGCGACCATGTGGCTCACGACCTTAAAGGTTTCTGTGGAGGAAGAAGAAACGTGTAGCGGATGCAATAAACGCAGAGAACTCCTGGTCAGACATCCTGGAAGGGCGAACACTAGACTCAAGGAATGTGATAATTTGTTTGAGCCTAGTGTCTCATTGGATGCCTTTCGGAGAATGCGGGATAGAAGGGGTCTTGACGATGCTATTGGATTGGGAGAGCGGAGGGCACCGCGATAAGCCGTCCGCACCCGTATGACGATCCGCAGGGACATGGACAAGACAAAAATGGAAAAGAAGAATACCTGTGATCCAACAATTGATGGTCGCATTCGGTTGAAGGTCAGGGTTGTTAATCATACCCTTAACATACTTGGCATCCATTTCGACTGTAAAGTTAGCGATGTTGAAAATAAAAATGCGAACAGTGTGGAGTGCGCGAAATAATCTGTAAAGCTCGAGCTTTGCCTGGGAATAGCGACCCCCGACTTCATTAAGCATAATAGAACCAAAACGGTTTGGATAGCGTTTACCATCCTCCCCATCTTGGGAAAGAATGAAACCAACAACAATATAAGACGTATTCATAGCATGTACCACTTTTCAACTGCACTCATAGTCGAGACGACGCAAAGCAGGTAATTTGAGTATTGCATCTTTAAGATGCTGCATGGCTTCCTGCTGGGCTATGCCCCACAAAAATGGAACACCTTTCCATGTCAAATCAACAAGCGGTCTGGCAATTGATGCATAACCTTTGATAAAAATGCGCAACACACCGCATGTCCTGAGAAACCCGCAGACCTGGCTAAGCGTAGTGCATTCAGGCCAGTCACAGATTTTCTAAACCTTTGGATCTGGGGGAACGCAACCTTTGAAGGTACACTTATGACTGACAACAATTGCATCTGGAGTGGCGAGGACGAACTTCTTGGCTAAGATGGTTGCGCCAACATTCTCGAAACACTGTAAAATGCGGTTAACGATGACGAGGTGATTCCATATAAACCGTTGAATTCCAGAGTTTTCTGGAATCATTTCGTAGGAACCATCCGCACACTAATAGCGGGAAGTACCAGATTTGATGGGGAGGTCATCGATAAATGGCATAGTATGATCGGGTATTTCATCTTGAAGAACGAAGGCCATGCAGCCTGATAGATCTGCACTGCATTTGTGTATCCCATGGGAACCATGGTTAAGCAGTGAGGACCTAGGGGAGTTGAAAAGGAAGTCATATCATGGGAGTTGACATGTAATGGTCGCTGATCATAGCCAGCAAAAAGATCCATCATGCCGTAGCCTGCATAACCTGCAAAGATTCCGCAAAGTGCTCAACGAACGGAGGTACGGGTGCATCACAGATAGTAACAGTGTTAAGGGGTTGGAGGTCATGTATGAGACGGAAAGTCTTGCCATTCTGTTTGAGGATGCAAAACCAACGGGATCAATATGCAGCGGTGGAGGGTTCATAGACACCTGACACAATGCGATCTTTGATGATTTGAATTGCCTCCTTCTGGATAGAAGGCGGGACTGGGATGTTGCGAAGTACCCAAGGAGTATGAGGTATGGTCGGAATCTTCACTGCTGGAAATAATGCTCGTCGAGCTGCCCACACTCAGTAGGGACCCAAGCAAACGCCATCTCGTGAATGTGCACTAGCCAGCAGACGAGTTTGAGTTCTTCTGGCCAAAGCCATTGAGTGGGATTGAGGTCGAGCACATCCATGTGCTCTTGGGTAAAGTGTATTCCTGGAATAAAATTGGGAGGGTGAGTAGGCAAAGGCGGTAATCTGCCTAATGGTTCAGCTGGTAGGCTGCGCACAACGCGGAACTCTTCTGTAACCAGAGTGGAAACAGAGCGAACCTTCTTGGCGACAGGCTTATATGTGAACGCATCACGAATACAGAAATAATGACGTGAGGTATCAAACTCGTAAGTCGACCACAATGTGGTAAGATTAGTATGAGAAAGGACAGATTGAGTAGAGGAGAGGAATGGATATGAGGGGGAAGGAATAGGAGAAAGCATAAAAAGTGAATGTAAAGGAGTAAGGGAAGATTGAATGATCAAAGAAACAGAAACAGTATTGGAAGTAACGGGTTGCAAAGAATCCGTAGCAGTTTCTGAAGGCGAAGACCGCTCCACAACAAGATAGCACAGGAAAGGATATTTGAATAAAAACACTTGCATACTGGGAAATGTAATGGAATTTCCCCACCGTGAAAGCAGATCATCGAGACCTAAAAACCCAGTTTGACAATGCTTTGGTGGTTGTTGCAATGTAAACCCCTATGGCAACATGGACATCTGTTAGTCCATGCGTGGGTTTGCATCTTGAATTCTTTTCCGTTATTGGGATCACATAGGGTGATGGTTTGACTGCCATCCAGGAAGTCCTCAGTAGTTGCAGACATAAGGCAATGAAAAGGACGGCCTAGGAGTAAATCAAAATTAGCATGATCAACTACTTGCACCTGAAGCGAGACTTCTCCAGGCCTGAAGGACAAGGATAAGTTCTCCAGGATACCAAGCATCGAATCGGTACTAGTATTAGCGGATGTCATATGCATATGGTGATCAGAGCGGATAGGTTTCCTGAGTTGTTCCCAAACCCGCTTGGGCATGGCAATAATCTCGGAACTGCTGTCCAGAACGCGAGTGAGGGTATGTTTGGTGCCTACTACCTGGCCATCAAGACAGTGCAGGGGTAGACTGTGATGTGTGACGATTAAACCGTCATCCGAGTGCAACACACGATTGCTAAATTCGCGATCAACCTTGCCCGGATTGCGACCGAATAATTCGTTCACCTGGACAGTATTAGTATGAGACGAAGATGAATTGGAAATGTGTTTGGTAGTAGTCAGGTCACGGAATTGCTTCCTAAACTCTGGAGCGATCGCAAAGAGGTCTTTCACTGCTATTGGAACAGTGGACTCCACCGCATCGAGGACATGCTTTGAAGCTATATCGTCCTCAAGAGGAAAGGAATACCTGTATTGTCCGGGGGGGAAGTGTTTTGATTAGCAACAGGAATGCACAGAGAAATGTTACTCGAAGACGTGGAAGTGGATATAAATCCAGTGCGATCCGCGCTCTTCTTGTGTACACGGGAAAGAGGTGGTGTCAGAGGCCTAATGGAACCCATAGGGACCGAAGTGCGAGCATCCAGCACTTCAGGAGAGATGATAGACTCTAACTCCCCTGAGACTGTAGCAGAACGCGAATCTGATTTAGTAGCGGGCTTCTTGGGTGGTACAGCTATGCCGTCAAAATGAACGCGCTTCCTGTGTTGCTGACCTTCCTTCATAGCTTGAAAGGAGGCCCATGTTTGAGCGATAAAAGGCTGAAAATCTGGATCAGCTACATCAGGAGAATTGGGCACTTGTACATCTGCAATGGAATTTGCCAATGTGACGGGTTCAAATTCAATAAGAGCATCAATAGGCGCATCTGCCACTGACCAAATGCCGGAGGTCATATGTGCATATATATCCCTAGAAAAGGTATTGACCGAACTCGAAGAGCTCGTGTTAGTAGGAACTATTATGGAAGATGAAGACACGGATGATGCGCTTGCCCCCAAACGATCCAAGCAATCCTTTAGACAACGCACACCCGGCACTCTAGGAATGCGAGAACCATCGGGCATATATAGCCGGCAATCAGTTCCACGGATAGCACGCGATGTGCGAATATACTCATCAATGTGAGGGCAACTGTTTACAATGTGGGTAGGATCACCACAGAAGGCGCATTTTGGGGTGCCTCCTTGCTGTTGGTGCCCTTGCTGTACAGTATTGGTGAACTTGGCCTTGACATTTCCACCCCCTTATCACGAAATTGGTCGTTGAGAAGCGGGAGTATGTTGTTGAGGGAACTGAGGGTAATGTTGCAGTGAAGGTGTCGAAAATGGCGCTGCAGATGGAACCGCATTGCACAACGCTGATCCTGTCAAAAGAAACTTAGCCACTTCAATGATATCAGCGATCGGGTATGGGTCATCAGGATGAATATCCAGTTTGACAATAGCCAACCGATGACGGATCCAGTTCTCGACATCTTGCAGAAAACCCGCAAGGAACTTGGAATCACGTTCTGTCTCGGATAGCTTGTTCTTGGCAATGAGCACAGCAGAGATTTTGGTAAACTTCTGCCGATACTCGCCCAGTTCATCTTGACTACGCATAGATTTCTTTTTGTAATCCTGTATAAGGTATTGTAGGTCAGCACAGCAGTAGTGATTATCACCTTCGCATCCAGGATAGAGATCCTTGACTGCGGTGACAAACGCGGCCCATGCAGGCGGATTAGCGTGAGCGCTGGGTAGGGTTTCCCAAATCTCAGCTTCATCTAAATTCGTATATTGGATAGTGGCCTTAATCTGCTGTTCTTCATTAAGACCAGCCTGGGTTCCTAAAAACTCAATGTCTTCTAGGTAATGGGGTAATTGAGATGGTGTTTTCCCATCGAATTTGGGAGCATTCTGGATTTCCCAAAGGGGCATCTGAAAAGCATTCACATTTGCCATGGTGACAACAGGAGGGTTTGACATAGGAGAATTAGGAGGAGAAAGGGATATTGGTGAGACAGATAACAGAGTTATAGGATGAGTAGCCGCTAATGGGGGGGACGAGCGGAACAAGTAAGAGAGATTAGGGGAAGACGCAGATGGAGCTGGAGATGGGGTTAAGGGTGATAGCGGAGAAGGTAGCAGGAAATGTGAAGACAATCGCGAAGAGAGAGGGGAATCCGGTAAGGGTGGAAGAGAATCGAGATGAGATGATAAATGGATAAATGCCCCTGGTAACTCTGGTGAGGCGAAATGGGGTAATTGGTTGGTTGGTAACCTGGTGATGTATGGATACCGGGTTGCGAAGGCGAGTTGGTATGCATTTCAGACCTGTCAATGGATGACAAGTGGGGCACATTTGACGGGTTTGACAAATCTGATGATAGATGGTGAGACATGTCTGACAGATTTGACAGATTGGATGATAGGTGGAGTGACAAGGATCTATCAATGTCAGCTAGTTGCAATGTGATGGGATAAAAAAAATTGGAATCCTCAGAGAGGTTAAGATTGCGGAACTGCGCAAGTAGGTTTTCTAGCTCGACCCTTTGGGGGTTCAGGCGTAGTGTCCTTCTATTAGGTTCCTCTGGATCCCTCGCGGTGGGCTCCAGTTGAAGAGAAGTACAAGGCTCTGGATCTCAGGAATATGAGTTACAAAACCTTGGATAGCTGCTGTAGGTGGTAAGAAGGGAGCGATATGTTCGCCCCTAAAGGGATACGCAAGAGGAATGAAAAGAAGGACAACTGGCCAAGACCCTTTGACCGGGGAAGAGCCTTAATGACGAACCCGAGACTTTCCAGAGTGTTCCACTGAAAGTCGATGGCAGATCCACAGAATGTGCAGTGTAATGCAAAGAACACGAAAGCGGAAAACGATAAGGACAACAAGGACTTGTGCAGAAGCCCTTAAGACGGTTGACGATTGAAGGGAACAATAGATGGAAGGACAAAAAAGATGATTTCAACTGTCTAAGTACAGTCCTTTATAGTCTGGGCATACCCTAGACTGAAACAAGTAAGGTACATGCATCACAATACCTGTCAAAGGCATGGAGACAACTAAATATGTGAATAAAGTACTTAATGGAGTAATTCAAGTTGTTAGGATGTGATTCGACTTGATACAATGAGTCATAAACGCAATGCGAACAAAAGGACTTACCAGCAATGGAACCCGAGTGCCAATGCGGAACGCGGACTATGCGGATATTGTTCAGATTATTGCGAGTTGATGCGAGAGAGTGTGGAAATGACTTTAGACGGCTGCAGTAGAAGGTGAAAACATTTGGAAAGGGATAAGGATAAGGATGGAGAACGACCCAAGTGACAATTAGATGATATGCGAGAGTAGAGACTTATGGCTCTCTACAATACATTTGGCAATTCTAACTGTCTGCTTACTTCACTGGCACCCTAGGCCCACTGTGAGTCTTGGAGTTTTCTGACAATGATGATGAACTCAATAGTCATGATTTCAGGCTATGCCTGGGCCAGACCACCAGTGGCTTCTAGCCTTTCCTCCACTTCCAGCCGAAAATTACTGGAGTCCCAATATTTGCCGTGCTCATGAGATCCTTCAGGACACCTATCAGCATGCAGCAAAGTTATTACAACAGGAAGACTGTGACCCACTTCGTATTCAAATTCACATGGATCAGATTAGGCAAATGGTGCCATTACTCGAAGTGCTCTGCCACAAGGTGGGAGATGTCATTTGGACAACAACATGTGCAAGTACGGTTGGCAAACTGCTGTGCTTGCTTGATAATCTTGCGCTTGCTACATCTGGACAGTAAGCAGATTTTTTGATGTCTGTTAAACAACCATAAGTAATTACTCCATAGGGACTCAACAGCAAACCTCATTCACATTGTTCCCATCGTATCCGAGCCACCTGGCCCATATGAGCAAGGAGGACAACACCTAAGATTTGACACTAATTGGTTGGCTGATGCAATGTCATCATCTTGCCACATTCCATTACAAACCATTGTGCATACTCTTGGTATCCATTGGAACACACTGCGCCATCATTTGCAAATGAATGGCTTATCCAAACAATATTCCAAAATTACAAATGAAGAACTTGAGGTCTTCATTCATTCGTACAAGTGTGACCATCCAAATGCTGGTTTGCGATTTGTCATCGCATTTTTGAAATCTCATGGGATACACATACAAAGGGCTCACGTTCACTCGGCTATGCAATGCATCAACCCACTTGGCCAGCTTATTCGCCATCAAGCTGCGATCAAATGATGTGTATATGAAGCACCATGGTCAAACTATGTGTGGCATATTGATGGTCACCACAAGTTGATCTGATGGGGTATTGTTATTCATGGCATGATTGATGGATTTTGTCGAACAGTGAGCACTTTTTTGTGTGTGTGTATTTTTTGTTCTCATCAATAGGTGGTTGGCCTTCAAGCCAGCATAGATAGTGCACAAATGGTACTTGGTCTTTTTCTTGCCGCCATTGAAACATATGGAACCCCTTCACATGTTCATGGGGATTGTGGTGGTGAGAATATAGATGTTGCCATTTGGATGATCCAAAACTGTGGTCCCAACCAATCCTCCTTCTTGTGGGGCTGATCAACTCGGAACTCTCATATTGAAAGGCTTTGAGTGGACACTGGTATCAATATTGTGTGTCGTTGGAAGGTCTTTTTTATCCATCTCAAGGACATTCATAAACTTGATGTCAACAACCTGCACCATTTGTGGGTATTACATTTTCTTTTCCTTGAGTGACTGAACAATGATTGTCAGCAGTTTCAGCATGACTGGAACTACCACCCAATTTCAAAGCGAGGGCACAATCAATCACCGTTGGTGTGTCATGTTAGTTATGTATTCTTTTCACACTAATTGACTTAGATGCGAACATGGCATCATTGTACATAGGATATGCGGTTTCTCTCCATGGCTCAACATGGCATTTATGCAGAGCCTGAGAGCCTTGACATTGCTGGCTGCTCAGATAATGACTCAGCCATCAATCTGGATGTTGAGATCATGGCTGAGCAGAGTACACACATTAGGCATGCTGCCATTCATGTGCCATCAATGACATCACCTTTTCACAGTGCACAAGCTTTTGAAATCCTCAGATTAGCTCTTCGGGAAACTCAAGAACAAGAGATTGTTCCATTGGGCTATGGAGTTGCTCAAGATGAATGGACAAATGGTTCGTATCCCAAGATCGAGTTAATTACTGTTGGTCGTGGAAAACAGGATTACACAGTGGAGCTGCCCTTTGCTGTATGGTGGATGCGTAGTGTGTTGTGGGCACAAGGTTTGGACATTATGACACGCATTTGCATGATGAAAGATGGAGAATTATATGTAGCTCACCATATATAAATCTCTTGCAGGAAATGTGATATTCGTGGAACTCTTTCATTCCCTCTTGTTCAATGTCGTCCTTGCCCAACTCTTCATCCTCAGAGTCCTTTGGGCCATGCTCACAGTTCATTGCGGGTGCTGGATGGAATGGGGATCGCTGCACCACTTGTTATAAGAAGGAGCACCACCACCACCATTCCTTTACTAGTATTGATCCTCCTCCAGTGGCTCCATCTAATTTCCTTTCACATTCGTCAAGCTCTACTCACAATCCCAACAGTACTCCACAGACTGGTACTTCAATGCCTCCTTCAATGGTTGATGATGTGGAAGTTCAGGCCATTATTGATCGAGTTGTGGGCAATACTGGCATGCAGCTCTGCCCATGGGCCAAGGTGGCAGCTGTTTCTACCCAGGCCAAGAGTAAAACTTTCCCTGGATTGCATAAGAACATGGCTATTTCATCGTCAACCAAGGTATGCAGTATTTCAGTCTTTCAATGGGTACAAATATTGAGCATAAATATTTAGAGTCAAAACACTGGCCATCGGAATGCATCTTGTCCAAATCGAAGTCCACCACATTAAGATTTGAAGCAAATCAAAATTGGTACACTTATGATGGTCCCTCATGGACTTACTCATCCAGTAAGTGTTTATACTGGCATTCTATCGTTCTTATGATTCTACCCACCTACCCAGACTGGGAACTTGCGAATAAAGAAGAAGCCTGGAAAGTCTGAACTGGAAACCTATCGTCAGGTTGGTTTGATGGTGGGAGCAGATGGCGAAAATGATCTTGAGTTCAATATCTCTTGGTCCATGGTTGATAATGACATGTGGCTCCGGCGTCTCCTTCCAAAGCCATTTGAATGGCTTGATGCACGTCGTGGAACCCTAGACTTTCATTAGGTTTTACTCAATTCGGATTGTCAGAACCACTTTATTCTCACACAGCCAATGATTACTGGAAAGGAACTTGATGAAGTCAAAGGTACTGCTGGCCGCAAGTTCACATCATATTCTATTGCCATTGGTAACTGACCATTTACCATTTCATATAATTCCACCATATCTAACATTGTTCTTTTTCACAAGCTCCCCAGATCCCCATCCCTCGTTCCATATATTCCACTGGCAATTGGGATGCAGCTATACAGAAGGCCCTGAGTCACAGCATGCCTGCTGGTAATTGTGGTAACAACACTGGAATCATTCCTGATTCGGAGGTTGACCTAAGCACTGCCACAGATGATATTCTGGCTCAGAGTTCTCCATTTCCAATCCCAGTGATGTCGAGATACAGCCTGTCGTTGCTGGGCTAGCACAAAGGAAGAACAGGGCAAAAGGCAAAGCTGTTGTGGCACCCACCCATCTTACACTATCTGCTGAGTCTGAGTCCAAGTTGGATGATTCGGAAATTCAGATTATTCCAGGCAGTCGTATCAGTACAATGCCAGCCATGGAGTTGGAAAGCAATGGCCTGGGTGACACCACTGTGACTCAGTCCAATGCTGTCATGCCTCATGTTTCCATTGACCTGCCACCTCCATTGGCTGGTTTGTACTATTTCGAAAGTGACTCGGGCATGATGGCCCCAGTGATTGGAACTCAGATCGTGATGCCTGCAGGTTCGTCATTCTATTTCCTATTCTACGAAACCCTGACATTGTATCATGGACTAGTAACAACCCAGACCCAAGTTCGATTGAAGCGCCATGTATCCACAGCATTTGAAATCAACTTCAACACTGGTGGCCCTCAGGCTGCTAGTGGAAGTAAGCGAGTCAAATCTGACAACTTCCATGGTGAGCAAACTTCAAAGTACTATTTATCTTGTTGTTTTCTCAGCTGAATGCATGTCACCAGTTCATGAGCGAGGAACCTCCGAGTCTATCGGCTCTGAATTCCCTCAAACTACTGCTAGTGGTTCATTTGCTGCTCTTCCGGATCGTCGACCCTCTGCCTTACGACCAACCCACAAACTCACTCGAAACATCTGGGCATAGCTGTGTGGGCCAGCTTCCACTGGCAGTGTACTCCAAGTTATCATTGCCTTTGAATTCCATCCCCCTTATTACTGCTTAATTGTCCTCGTTTTTTTGCACATTCACTCATTTACCACGCCCCCAGATTCCCATCTTTCATTAATGATTTTCACATCGTACATGACAGATTTACGCATATACATCACACCAGTTTATGGCCTTACACTACTACTATGCTGACATCATGATTCAGAATCATGTCCCGAATGGTTTAATGTTTTCATTTCTGTGCTCCCACAGCGCAACAGAGTCTGCTCCATAAAGTTGCGCCCCCCAGTTCGAAAAAGTGTGCTCCTCCTCCAGAAAGTTGCACTTCCACTTGAGAAAGTTGCACTTCCGACTGGCAAAAAAGTTGTGCTCCCATCCGAAATAGTTGTGCGCTGATTGAAAGTGCATTTGAACTCTCATAGAAATCACATGGTGTTGTTGATTTTACGCTTACCTAATCTCGATCTGATCTTATCTTATCTTATCAGATCATCTTTTATCTTTTGGACTTAGCATCTTTCAAGTCACGGACCACTTTGGTTCTCACGGTCATGTGACATTCTTAGGTAATCATTCCAAAACATTCCATGACATCATACCTTAGGGCAAACTTGTATAGCCACACTGTACTATATAAACCAATGCAAGTCAACGAGGAACTTCAGTCAAGTTCTCATTGAGATTCCCCTCATCTTAACTTCTCTCTAAGTCAGTATTTTTTGTGTGTGCCTGTGTTCAGTATTGGATTAGGGTTGACAACAGAAAAACTTGACTATCATCTACACACCTGCACACTGACACACTCTTCTCTTTACTGCTGTGGTACACCCAGACGCGAGGATTAACGCGAGTGGCGACTACGCACCCTTCTTGAAGTTGAGTCCCCTGACTAGTACCCGACGCTCTAATAGAGGCAACCCCTCTAGGCGCAGTATTAGATCTTAAAGATCACTTCTACTATGAAGGTCCTTGAGAACAACAAACGAAGAAAGCCGTGAGTACACACAATGCAAGCCAAGTCTCTCATACCAAGAGCACGTGTGACAGTCGTAGCCTGTCTGGTATAACATTACCAGTTAACGTTGTTACACGGTCATCAGCCATATCAAATTAGGATAATGTTGCTGAGCCCATAGTGCACTAGGGCCACTGTCTGCATAAATCCCGGACAATAAATGGATTGTCGCTTGTGACCTGCGAGAGTGGTGTAGAGAGCCATAAGTCTCTACTCTC
>JBBPLF010000926.1:0-13739 GCA_038089615.1 Aureoboletus auriporus
ATACCCTTATTCCTAACCCTGGGCTGTGGGTTTCCTAGTAGTATATAAGTAGTCAATCCATCATGTATATTCTTTAGTTTTGGAATAGTTACTTGTTTGCAGAGATAGTGGATTCACTTTGAGTCTGCCCTTTGTTGAAGTCCTAACAGATTATGTCAAATCTTAATCTTCCTTCCACACAACATCCCCTCCATATGATTCACACCTCAATATTACTACTGGCGATGGCCTCTTGGCAATTAAAAACATGTTTCCAAAATATCTCATCTTTTGAAGTCCTCTCCTCAAATCGAATACTATAATATTATGCATCCATTCTATCTCCCCTTGTGCAGGGCATGCATCCAGGAATATGTACAAGTCAGGTTTTCGCAATGTTAGGTCTGACCATTCAATCCATAAACAAGTGTTGCATCATGATGTGTGAGTCACATTTGTCTGTTGCCTTCACCACTTCGTATGCCTCCTTCGTTTCCTGTTCCATGTTTGTCCTCTTCACCTCTTTTGCAATGATCCCTAACCTTTTGTCGGACTTGTCAACAAAGGAGCACTCAGATGTAGTTGTGGCAAGGCTTGTGCCGTTCCATAGGATGGAATAGCAATGGAGCAGTTGTATTTGAGCAGCGTGCCAATGGTGTTTAGTCCGCCAGCTTAAAAGCAGGGTCCTATCTGGATGACAAAATCCGTGCTGTATGTCCAATTATATCGCCTTTCTCCCACTTTTTGACTGACCAAATGTCTGATAATAATGTTAGATATTTTGCCTTCTGAGCAAACAGTGTGCAGTCATACAGCCACCAATTACATCACACTACATATCGTACGAGTTACTACTTACTAGAGTCGCAACAGAGACATGAATCTAACAAATAAAACAAACCCGAACACATGCTCAAATAACATCCTACCAGGGCAGGGTTTTGAATGACATGTTGATACCGCCTGATGGCAAGTTCTTTGCCTCTTTCAACTTGTCTATCCATCATCGTTCCTTCAGCTGCTGTGAGTCAACCCCCATGCCAACAGCGCAGCCTACATAACAATGATTGTGTTCACCCATGTCGGAAAACTGGTGCTCTCTCAGCTCATATCTTTGCCATAGTATCAAGTTACCAAACTCCTCACTCGGTTTAGCTGTTACACCCACAAATCCCACCATCTCTGGCATCCCATCAGACATGTGATCCTTGGCCCTTGGAGAGACTCACTCCCAGACATTCATCATCAGTATCGAAGCAGACAGCCTCTACTTTACACCCACCAAACAATGGAGCTCACAACACATCTTCGAAGCTGAAGTCATTGTCATACCTTCGCCCAATGGACATGATGAATGTTGCCTCCAACTCGAGCCAAGCAGATAAACTGATCCATGCTTGCGTTTTTGAAACGTGAGATGAGAATGAGAACCAGAGGTCGAGGGCAATAGGGACTTGATTTTTTATATGGATCTAAACAATGTCACTCTAACTTGGTTTCAACCATGCGAGCTAGTGCAATGACCTATGTACTTTTCCGATCTATGCCATCTTGCATCTGGATGTCTGAACAGGAAATTTGACCCTACAACTGTGCTAAGGAAAATTCGACTACAGATATCATCTGACAACCTGAGCTCCCATCATTTTCTGTCACAAATGGCCACCAAAACCTTTTTTTTTTTTTTTTTAAATCCATATTATTGTCCTGTTGGGGTTGTTACCCTATGTAGGACATAACAAAAACATGGTGTAGTGAGTGTGGTAATGAAAGGGCTGACTATTACTGAAACTGATACATGATGGTGGCAGAGGAGCTAAAATGGGCAAAGTGAGGTGCTAATGGGATGGGAAAGCATGGTCAGCATCTAATCGTGAAGAGGGGGAAGAAGGAGGAAGAGTAGGTAGGTAGGAAAGAAGAAAGGTAGAGAGAGTAGCTGAGTGATTGGGGTAGCCTGCTGGATCCTGAGAAGCAACTGATAACTTATAGCCTAAGTTGTCCTGAAGTGGCACTGAGGGGGGGATGTGGGTCAGGGTGGGTCATGGTCTGCCTGTTTATGCAAGTGGATGAGGGTTTACATAGTGGGTCTGTGAACACCGGGGCAAGTAAAGGAATCGGGCACAATCCACATGGGATGGACAACATTGACAGTCAGTGTGAGTGAGATTGCGCAGAGGTCCATGTTGAAGAGATTCTTTGAGATGCAGAGGTCTTCATCTGAGTGAAGCCCAGATGAACTGGGGGACTGCTCTTGAATTGGATCATTGCTGTTTGTTGAATGTCGTCCAGTTCAGTGTGAAAGTAGATAGGCACCATTCCCGAGTCTATTTGGGCTAGGAAAGCAAGGCAATTTGGGTAGTTCAGTGTAGCCTGAATCCATTGATGTTCAGGGTGAGTGGTGTCGGGGATGGTGTCGGGCTAGGAGGGTGTGGTTGAAGAGGAAGGGGTGGGGGTGGGGGGTGGGAGGATAGGTGGGACTACTGTGGAGGTGGTCCTAGGGGAGGTGGGAGGGGAAAATGCTCCTATGACACATTTAAATTCCTGTAGTTCAGATTGGAGTCTGGCTATTTCCTTTCAGAGTCCAGCTATCTCTGCTGCATGGGTGGGGGTGTGCTCAGAGGCAGGGGGGGCTGTGTTTTGGTTGGTTGGGGAGGAGGCAAGGTGGCTGCATTGGGCCATGGGGGTTGGGTGGAGAGCTGGGCGCACAGGTGCACCAGCATGTTGTTTTGGTATAAGCAGACCAATGGCGATAGTACTTTGCCATTCTTCCTGTCCAAGGCCTCGGGGGAGAGGTGAGCTTTAAAGGAGTGGAATATAGAGACAGCCCAGCAGACGGCCTTTGTAGTGTCCTTCTCATAGTGAGTGGGGAAGGTGGATACGTTGAATGTTTTCCTCTTGTTGGGGCCTCTTTTGGTGGTCCAGGACCAGGAGGGGGTGTGTGCAGTGAAGTGGTGGAGGATGGCTTTTGGGAAGGCAGGGGGGGAGTAGCGGGTGACGAATATGCCTTTTGGGAAGCTGTGAAATCTCTTCCTGATTATGGAGAGGGGAAGGGGGCATGGATGGTCTGCAGGACTGACATGTTTGGGTGGGGGTGGGGGCTTTCCCATGGGGGAATGTTGGTGGTTTTGGTTCAAGGGCATTCTCCCACTGAAACCTGCTGGTTGATGGAAGGGAGATATGGTAATGCTCAACATTCAGACTATGTTGGACCTCAGTGACATAATTGAATTATTTTGTGTGGATACCACAAAATGAAGTTAGGATCAGGCAAGGTCAAACTTCCTTTGGGCATCAATGATGGGACTTTGGTATGATACAATGAACGTATGTCCTTGCATGGAGAACAATAAATCTGTAGCAAATGAGTGCCTCGGAAATGAAGGTGAAGTGCATTGTCACAATCTATTTAATGTCAAGCACCTCAAGCCCCACTTCTTGGCAGCAATAAAGGCCTTTCAGGGGGGGTTCCTTGTCAAGATGAAACCCCCCTGAGAGGCCTGCCCATCCTCCCTGGCATCTCCCAGTGATTATGTAAGATTTTGTGGTGCAATCAGACCATTGTTCTAGGTCATTGGGCATGTGCTATCCATGCACCATGCCTCTTAACACCATCTCCCCAGCGCTGTCACCACTATCACTGTGTTCTGTCGCTCACCATGCCCCCTACTCAGGGCCCTTGTTTGGCATTGCCCAACATGTCCAAAGGACTTGGGACACATTTCACTTCTCTTTGCAAGGCTCACAATCCGAAAAAGTCCCAGACCTTTGTAGCCATCCCAACATAGGATTTGAAATGTCAGCATCTGCTTGCAGAACTCCAATTCCTTCTCAACCCTCCTGTACAATCCTCCTCCACCCCACTCCCCCTGAAAATGCTGAATTACCACCTGAATGCATACTTGATGATGATGTACCATTAGAACATCTGTATCTGGAAGAAAATCATGTCCCCAACAACAATCCTCAGCCTACGCCTTCTGCAACTCAGCACACTACATCTAAACATGTTGCTCTGGCTAATCAAGTTATGAAATGGAAAGATACTATATCCACCCTTGTTTTACCCTACCTCAACTACATATCAAGAACACTTGGTAAACCTTCCCCCTTACCTCAGACTGGTATCACCATCTTTCACTGTCAGGGTACATGTGAGAAGAAAGAAAAGGTTTTGTTTGCTCTCTTTTATGATTATAGGTACCTCTTTTTTCCTTTCACCCATTTGTTGACTTTGCACAAGTCTTTTCACCTATTACAGTTCAGTCCTGCAACTGTGCAATGCTTGCACAAGTGCTTCTCTTTCATGGCTTATTTCCGACTGCTCCTTCACAACCATGTATCACTGTCTCTGTTGAACTACTTGGGTTCTACCAGGCACTATTTGAGTGTTCCTGTGATGCGGTCAATACACTGGTGGTAGCACTTAATTCTCATTATGTTCAGAGAGGATTTTGGATGACAAATAAAAAGGTAAAGTCGTTCTCACTGTTTAATTGTTACTAAAAACTACATCAGGGTGAAACAATTCATGACCCATTTTGGCGTAGTCTTGGATGAGCTATTCAATGGTTTGATATGCTACAGGTTGAACTCGAGCAACATGTTGAGTTAATACGTTCACAGTGTTACAAACAAATCATAACCCTCACATCCTCAGAAGTCTCCGAGTCAGATCCACATCCCAACAATCCCCCTGACAACCCCCTGCAAGAATCTCAGGTTCCCATTCTTGAACAGTCCATGCAGATCCCTGTGGCCTGAGAACATTCATGTGATTCTCTACTTCTACAGCATTGTCATGCCTGCTTTGGTGACCAGACTTTTGGACATGCCCTTGCAGATGGTGCTGACATTCACATTGCTACTGATGGCAACTTTCATCACTGTCATCATTGTTCCACAGGCATCTCTCCCTCATTCTACCAACCAGTTTATTTCCTCCCCAAATTGCAAGTTGACGCTGTCAGCAAACAAATTGACAAAGCACACAAGCATCCAGCACATCAATGTGAGGTCCAGGTTCCTGATTAAGCAATCAATCAGTGCAAGTCCTTGTATGAAGCTGTTAGAATGATGGGAATGGACATAACTCTGGTGAAGTCCAGAGCGGAGTCTTGATGGGATTTGGCTTCAGCTTATGTGCTGCACCCTTACTGAACCTGGAGGTTCTGAATTTGTTCGGAGAATGGAGGTTGGAGGTCATGAGAACCACCAGGTTTCAAGTGAATGAAGGAGAAGACAAAGATGAAGGTCAGATGGAGACCAGAGGGTCAAAGTGAGGAGAGGAAGGTACAGTGAACTCGAAAACCCTTTCCATATTGGGCTTGACAGCAGTGCATGCAGTGCACTCCAAAACACTGTGGGAATTTTGCTTAGCTTTGGTGGAGTTATAAATAGTACATACTCTTGGCTATAAAATGCCCCTTAGGTCATGTGCTTCAGTTTACACACTGTGGAGATATCATTATTACAAGCCAGTAATGTCATGGAAAGGGTTTTTGAACTTTTGAATTGCTAGGATATTAGTACTTGATATATCCTTCTTTTGCTTTCAGCACTGCCTGAATCCTTTTAGATATACTTTAAATCAGTTTTTGGCACTCCTCCACTAGTATCTTCTCTCACTCCACTTGAACTCTGTCCCACAATTCCAAAATTCCTTTAGGAGAGTCTTCATACTCTGCAAGGCTCCTTTTGAGGCATACTCATAAATGCTCAATAGGATTCAAGTCAGGAGTCTGTGCAGGACAAACAATAGTCTCAAACTCCTGCTCCTCTAGCCACTTCTTCACCTTTTTACAAGTATACTTGGGATCATTGTCTTGCTAAAAGATGATATTAGGAGGATTGAGCTTATAATGCTCTAGGGTTTATTGCAGCTTATCCTTCAAAATTTAAAGGTAGAGATCCCCATACATCCTACCATCAATCTTGATAGCAAAGCTAACTCCCTGCCAAGTCATACAGCCCCACATCATCAAAGAACCCCCTTCAATTTTGAGGGTTTTTTGTACCAGCCTATCATTGAGCCTCTCACCTGCCTTTTTCCATGCCCATTTGTGCCCATCTAACACTAAGCAATTGATTTTGGTTTCATCTGACCATATTACCTTCTTACAGTCCTCTAGAGTCCAATTCTTGTGAGCTTCTGCATAGTCCAAACAAACCTTGCAATGTTTAGCAGAGAGAAGAGGGCATTTGGACTTGATCACAGCCTTCATACTGGACTTTTTCAAGTGGAAACAAATTATACTTGCATATAGAGGTTGATTGGTGATGTTGGTAAAAGCTTTGGTCACTTGGACTGCATTTTCAGCTCTATCAAAAGTAATAAGATATTGAACATGATGAATATTGGCAGGAGAAAGCTTGGAAGGATGACCTTCAACAGCTTTGGAAAGAGTAGAACACTTCTTGGAATGAAGTTTGGATATGGCAGAAGGGCTGACACCAGTTTGCTTGGCAATGGCTTGACCAGAATGGCCAGCATCAAGCAGGAAAAGGATGATGGCTTGTTAAATAAGAGAAAGATATTTAATTATGGTGGTAGGTAAGAATCAACAGGTGTGTGAACTTTTTAAAACTCAGACATACTGTTTACATGTATATCTTTGTTTGTACCAACAAACAATTGCAGATATCATATGATTTGACTAAGATCCTAGTTATCAGTTCAAAAGCTCAGAAATTCTTTCTGTGACATTACTGGCTTGTAATAATGATATCTCCACAGTGTGTAAACTGAATCACATGACCTAAGGAGGAATTTTATAGCCAAGAGTATGTACTATTTATAACTCCACCAAAGCTAAGCAAAATATTCTCACAGTGTTTGGTAGTGCACTGCATGCACTGCTGTTAGGCCCAACATGGAAAGGGTTTCTGAGCTCACTGTAGTTCAATTCAATATTCGACTGGAGTTACAACTACAATACAAAGGAGTTTATATATGGAGGACAGAAGTGTTTCAGGGTGACCAATGGAGATGAAGATGTAAGTAGGATAACTGATGGAGATGTAAGTAGTGACAGACAGAGATAAGGAAAAAATGTCAGAAGTGAAACGAGGCAAGAATATGAAGGTACAAATGGAAGTCTGGGGAACTGAGATACCAAAGTAAGTGAGAATGTACCAGAGTTGTGCTGTAGTGACTGGAGTTGGACTTGGAGAAGATTGGGATATGACAGTATCCCCCTCTTAGGCCTGAACCCTTGAAAGCCATTGGGCAAAGACAGAGTCCGAAATCAGAAGGTATGTCCAGTCAGGAATTGTGAGGTCTGGGCTTGTCTGGGTAATGAGCGTGATAGTCCTGGATGAGTTCGGAGGCATGTCTGAGCTCTATAATGAGTAGCCAAGATGACTCTTTGTCAGTACCTTCATAGCTGGACCAATGCATGAGGTAGAGCAATTTGCAAGTCTTGCGGTGATGATCGATCTTGGAGTCGAGGATCTTGGAGATCTCATACTCCGGTTTACTGTCCACTTTGACTGCTGGAGGTGGAGGTTGAGTCCAATTGGGGATGATGTTGGGTATGGAGGGTTCGAGTTGGGAGATGTGGAAGATGGGGTGAATGGACTTCATGGAGTCAGAGAGATGGAGTGTGAAGAAGTGAGTACTGGCTTGGGTGATGATGTTGTACAGACCCAGGTTTTTCTCAGAGAGTTTCTTAGAGGGTTGTGTAGAGCAGAAGTACTTGGCTTTGACAAAGACCTGGTTGCTGACTTTGAAGTCTGGTGCCGGAGTCCGCTTAGCATCTGCAGGGCCTTGGTATCACTCTTGTACATGAACCATCTCTTCACGGAGGAACTGGTGGAGGGAATCAAGGTTGACAGAGTATTCATGTGCTCGAGCAGAGGAGAGATCACATTCGGGGTGGACTGTAAAATTCAGGTGGTACCCTTTGTTGGCGAAGAATGGAGATACTTCAGTGGTGGCACTTGGAGCATTGTTGTATGAAAACTCTGTGAGGGGCAGGAGTTTGGACCAATTGTCTTGCTGGTAGTTGCAATAGATCTGAAGGTACTGCTCAAGGGTCTGATTCATTCACTCGGTTTAGCCATCTCCTTCCAGGTGATAACCAGAGGTGAAGTGTAAATGGATGTCGAGGGCCTTGCCTAATGAACAAAAAAAATGGGAGATGAACTTGGAGCCTCAATCAAAGGTGATGTGGGATGGAACTTTGTGCTTGGAAAACACATAGAGAAGGAATAACTTTGCTAACTCCAGAGATGTGATTGAGTTGTGGATAGGGATGAAGATGCATTGTTTTGAGAGGCAATCAACAATGACAAGTATGGAGGTATATACAGTATAAACATGTCCTTTGTAGGTTAGGATTCTGTTGGTCGATTGCCAGTCAGAAAGTTGAGAGCAAAAGGCTGGGGAAATGTTGCCATCCATGGATTGGAGGGCTTGGATAATGAGGGGGTCAAAGGAAGAAGAGGATTTGATGCAGTTAGAAAGAGCAGCATCAATGAGTTGAACGAAGAGGGAAAGGGGAAGAAGAGTTGTCTCTTTGTTTTCAGAGAATGATGATGAGATGAGATTAGGATGATGAGAGAGGGTATCAGGTCCTGTGAGCAGTTTCCCAGGGACATGAATCATCTTGAGATCGAAGTCAGCAAGATCAAGGAGCCATCAAGCTTGTTGACAGTTTAGGTTTTGGGGTTGTCGGAAGTGTGTCAGATTTTTGTGATCAATGAAAACTTGAACTGGGAATGGGGATCCATAAAGATAGTGTCTCCAGGATTTCAGGGCTCAGATGATGGCGAAGAGTTCTCTGTCATAGATGTCATAGTTTCATTCTGCAGGGGAGAACAATTGGGATAGGTAGGAGCAGGGATGCCATTCTCCATTAGAGTCAGTTTGGAGAAAAATGGTGCCTGATATGAATTTTGAAGTGTTGGTGATGATGGCAAATGGGGAGGATAGAAATGAAAGATGGAGGACTGGTTTTGACAGGAAGAGTTTTTTAAATTGGTCGAAACTCTGTTGGCAGGAAGGGGTCCAATCCCAGGTACGGTTTTTCTTTGTAAAGTTGATAAAAGGTTGGGCGATGGACAAGTAATCTGGGATGAATCGTTGGTAGAAGTTGGCAAAGCCTAGGAAGGAGCGGACCATTTGGCAATGCCTTCTAGTTTCACTGGGTCCATTGCTAGTTGACCGGGTTTTACAATCATTCCAAGATATTCCACCTTGTCAGTGGTGAACTTGCATTTTTCAAGTTTCAGGTGGAGGTCAAGTTCTTTCATTAATTGAAGGACTCATTTGGTACGTTCAGTATGTGTGTCATCATCAGGGGAGAAGATGAGGAGGTCGTCCATGTAGATGACAAGCCATCCTTCAGAGATCATGTCTCTAAAGGAGTTGTTCATGAATCATTGGAAAGTGGCGGGAGAGTTGTCAAGTCCAAAAAACATAACTGTGGGTTCAAAGAGTCCTTTATGGGTGACAAAGGCTGCTCTCCATTGGTGTCCATCTTTGATGCAGATATTGTTATACCCCCATCATACATCGAACTTGGTGAAAACTTTGGCTCCTTGGAGTTTATCAATGAGATCAGAGATGAGAGGAAGGGGGTAGGCATCTCAGATAGTATGTTCATTGAGGTAACAGTAGTCTTGGCAGGGACAGAGGCCTCCATCCTTCTTTTTGATGAAAAAGAAGGGAGAAGCTTGAAGGGAGTTGGAAGGTCAGATCTTCCCAGATGCAAGATGTTTGTCTAGAAAGGTTTCTGTGACCTTTTGTTCTTCTGGGGAGAGAGGGTATACCTTCCCTATTTTTGGGATGAAGGTATCCTTAATGTTGATTTTGTGGCCATAGGGATGAGAGGGGAGTACATGTTTTGTTGTTTCTTTTGAGAAGACGGAAGCAAAATCTTGATATTTTGGGGGAAGGGTAACTTTGGGCTTGTTCTTTTCAGCAGTCATGGTGAGTTCAGTGGCTGTGGTGAGCTTGGCAATGACCGGCAATCCTTGTGGGATAAAGCAAGATTCACAGCAGATGATTTGGTAAATAGTGTGGTTGTCAATGGCTCTTTGGATATACTGGGTTTCTGTCTCTTGTTTGAGGTAGGAGAACAGATGCTGGTTGGTGATGGCATCAATGTGAACATGCCAAGGTGGAAAGAGGTTTCTTTTTATATAAAAGAAGTCATATTGTTTGATATTTTTTATGTGACTATGGAAGAGATCCTTGTGTTACGGTTTTTCCCCTATGACCCGTCTTTTTCCTATGTCTATGGACTCATCGTCTCTTCTTGTGTCTTCACCAGACACTCCTCTTCTTCTCCTTTCTAGTTTCCCTGCTCCCATTCCAGAACCCTTTGGAACCACAATAACTATATTCATCTTTGACCGGAACCACAGGGGACTCTTCGGAACCCCTTGGAATCACATTTCAATTTGTTTTCCTGTCTAACACTTTCACCTTCAACCAGAACCACAGGGGATTCCTCAGAACCCTTCGGAACCATGTTTTTATTCCATTCTTTAAATCCTTGAACTACGGAACCACAATGGACTACATTCTTCTCCTTGGCATTGCTCTTCAGATACAATACCTTGTGTCCCCTTACTACCATCACCTAGCCACAATATTGCAGACCCTGCTTTACACAGCACGCAGCAACACTGCTCCTACTGTGTACATAGGATTACACAGCACATAGTTAGTATAAGTAGCCCTTCGACTTCCCCTGTATTCCTTGGCTAGTTCTATGCAATCCAGCGTTGTTACTTAGCACTTTCACGAGTCCCAATTGTGCACATTGGGTAGTGAGACACTCTATTGCCTTGCTTTGCCCACAACAAGTTTTCGAACTACTTCGAATGTTCACTGTGCTACGTTCCGATGCCCAGCGTTAACAAAAAAACTAGCTCTTCAACTCTATCTCTGTATTCCGACAGAAAGACCTGCCCACCATTTCTGGACAAGGATCACAATAAGGATGGACCATACATCCCCCTTCTGATTCCTCTGACAACACTCCAACACCATCAGCCCTCTTTGCTCTTCCAGCACCAATCCCCACCAAGGACTGGAGGATCCAAGATGCACCACCTGTCCAACCTAGACAGCCACCTCCCCCATCACCTGAAGACCCAGACTTTGAAATGTCTAACTCTGGAGGAAAAGATGTTGAACTCAAGGCCGTACTCCCTGCAGACTTTTCTGGGGATCCAAAGGATGCAATACAATGGAAGATGGCCATGACAGCCTACTTCAATATGAACCAGAAGTTCTACAACGAGAACACCAAGGTACTGACTGCTCTTGCCAAAATGAGCAAGGATAAAGGAATCACCTTTTCGGAATCAATCTACATCCAACTCGCAAACTCCACCCTAAAAGATTACACATTTGCAAAACTCATGGGCATCTTTGAAAAGACATTCTTCCCCTTTGACTATAAGAACCAAGCAAGAGAACAGTTAGACAAACTGAAACAGCAAGGGAAGGATGATGTTGGATACACCAACTACATCACTGCCTTTCAGGCCATGGAGGCCATAGTGGGAATTGACAATGAATTAACAAAGGTGAACTACCTCATGAAAGGGCTGGATCTGGATATCTCCACCAAGATCCTATCCATCAATCCACTCCCTGACAAACTCTCAGAATGGATCCGACTATCTGGAGTATTCCATGTCCAAAACAAGAGGATAGAAGATTTGCGCAAAGGGCGAAGGGTAGACTTCTAGAACAAAGGAAGACCCACCAGAGACCCTAATGCAATGGATGTTGATGCAGTCCACATCAACTTCACAAGACTTTCACCTGTAGAGAAGGCCGAACACTTAAGGAACAACAAGTGTTTTATATGCCACCGGGTAGGATGCAACACCAAAAACCACCCCCAAGACAAGCATCCAGAAGGACAAGGAAAGAGCAACAATCAGGCCCCTCCTCACCCGCAGAGGAACCCTACCAGAAGCGAACATGTCAAGAAGACTCAGTTCGAAGAGTACCAGAACACACTTAAAGAGAGAGGTGTTACTGAGGAGGAACTTGTATGCACACTCGACATCCTCTATGACATCGACAAGCTGGAAACTGTTGCCACAGCCTGGGTCAAAGAAGAAGAAATCCCAAAGAAGGATTTTTAGATGGGAGGAAAGGGTCGATGCTCTCCCATCCCAAAGTAATAGCACCAGTATTCTTGTCTGATCCAAACAGTGAATCCATGTGAATCCCCATCTCACTATTTAAACAAGAAAATGACCAAATCATCGACACATTCACTTTCATAGACTGCAGGGTGACTGAAGACTTCATAGACCACAATCTAGTGAAGAAGAAAGGATATATGCAAATCTGGCTAAACAAACCCAAAAAGGCACACAATGTGGATGGATCCCCGAACACTGGAGGGATAATCCGCCACAAAGTCACCCTTACAATCTGGATTGGAGAAGTGAATGAGGAAAGAGATTTTCTTGTCATCAATTGTGGGAAGGAAAATCTGATTCTCGGGATAACCTGGCTCTGAGAGACCAACCCCACAATAAACTGGATAACAGGAGAAGTAACACTCCCAAATAAACCCAAAACCCCGCAACATGACTCCCCCAAAGCCGTGTGCCAGAGATATCTTGTCCGATACCTAGAACTGGTTCTGGACGAAAAGAATAGCCAAACTATGGAGAAAGAGAATCAACAAAAGAATAGAAATTTTCATCAGGAAAATCATGCTCACAATGGAACTCACAGTAAAGAACCTCATGAAGAAGAACCACTCCCTTCTGAATACAAAGACTTCGTCGACGTCTTCGCTGAATGAGAAAGAGATGAATTACCCCTTTCTCGACCATTTGACCACAGCATAGACCTCAATGAAAACTTCATACCCAAAGTAGCCAAGGTATACCCCTTAAACCCTAAGGAAAAAGAAGCTTGTAAAAATTTCATTGATGAACATCTGAAATCAGGGAAAATAGTCCCATCCAAATCCCCACAAGCCTTTCCCTTCTTCTTCGTACCAAAGAAGGATGGATCCGTATGACCTTGCCTGGATTACAGATACCTAAACTCCCACACCGTTAAGAATGCCTATCCACTCCCCCTCATTTCCGATCTCATTGACCAACTTAAAGGATCGTCCATTTTCACCAAAATGGACATTTGATAGGGATATAATAACGTCCTCATCAAACCCCAAGACAGATGGAAAGCAGCATTCATAACACCCATGGAACTCTTTGAACCAACCGTAATGTTCTTTGGCATGTGTAATTCCCCAGCAACGTTCCAAGCCTTAATGAACCACATCTTCGCTGATCTCATAGCAGAAGGATGGCTGATTATCTACATGGATGACCTCCTCATACACTCTAATGACCCAACCATATATCGGGAACAAACTCGTCAAGTCCTCGAATGACTCCGAGAACATTGCCTATTGCTGTTAGATTCGTTGATTTGCCGTCATGAGATCGTGCAAGCGAATCGTAGAACAAATAACGCTGAGGATATAACCGCTCTCTCTAGTGCTTCTTGAGAACTGAGAGCACTTGATACGTGGCTCCAGATGTTGGTGTGATGAAGAACCTCAAAGCATTGTCACACACAAGTACTTTGGGAGACCAGAGATTGCATAGGAAAGTACTAGAGGAGAAAAGTACATCCAAGTGCGTAGAACTGGCTGGGGAAATGCCAGTGAAGGGGGTAGACTACTTATACTAGGCTGGGATGCTGCGTAAGGCAGTAGCCGCAGTATGTGCTGCGTAAAGCAATGTGTAAGCTATGTGTGCTGCGC
>JBBPLF010000927.1:0-13690 GCA_038089615.1 Aureoboletus auriporus
TCATGGTCACGTGACATTCTTAGGTAATCATTCCAGAACATTCCATGACATCATACCTTAGGGCAGACATACATAGCCACATGTGCACGGACCATAGCACAGCATGTATTTTAGTATATAAGTAATGCATTCTCAACGGAGAACTCCAGTCAAGTTCTCGTTGAGCTTTCCCCTCAATCCCTCTTGTCTCTTAGTCAGTATCAACTGTGTGCGCCTGTATCCAGTATTGGATTAGGGTCGACAACAGATGGAAGTGGTGTCAAAGCTAGGGTAGTGGGGTGTATGTTGACCTTGTTGGCTTGGCAGGTAGTGCATCCTTGGACGAATTTGCAGATGAAGGTGGTTATTCCTGGCCACCAATAATCCTGTTGCATCAGGTTGGTAGTGTGAAAGATTCCACCATGTCCGCCGTGGTCGCTTTCGTGTGTTAGGTGGACGAGGCCTTGTCATGCTGGTTCTGGAACGTAGAGACGGTGTTTGTAGTATAGCATCCCCTCATTATATTCCCAGTCGTGTGATTGGGATTGAGTGATGGGGGTTCCATTATGTAGGGCTTTGAGGGCAGTGACGACTAAAGGGTTGGATGGGGTGGATTGGGCAATTTTCTCGATGAGGGCAAAGTTGAGAGTGTGGACAAAAACATCCTCAGGTAAAAGGGTGACTTTCTGGTTGTCTTGGGAAGTGTCAATGATGTCCTGTTGAGATAAAGTGTCAGCAGGTCCCATTTGGGTTCCTGGTATGGGAGAGAACGAAAGATCGAAGTCTTGGAAGAATAGCATCCATCATGCCTGTCTTCTGGATAGTTTCTGTGGTTCCTTAAAGTAGGCCAGGTTTTTGTGGTCAGTTATGACCGTTACTGGGAGACCTGTGCCTTGTAGGTAGTGTTTCCATTCTTCCAGAGTGCAGATTGCCCCAAGATGTTCTCGGTCGTAGATGTCATAGTTTCGTTCGGCAGGGGAAAGGGTTTTGGAAAGGTAAGCGCAGGGGTGTAAATCTCCGTTACTGTTTTTTTGCATGAGGATGGCTCCTATGGCCGTTAGGGAGGTGTCCATCATAACGGTGAATGGTTTTGTGACATCGGGCATTTGTAGGATGGGTTTTCATATAAAGGTTTGTTTGATGGCTGGGAAGGCATCATCACACTTTTTGGTCCATTCCCACTTGGCCCCCTTTTTTGTTAGGTCGTGTAGGGGTCCGGCTTTGGTAGAGAAGTTTGGAATGAACTTTCAATAGAAGTTGCAGAATCTGATAAATGATCGGATTGCTTTTACGGATTGGGGAGGTTGCCATTCGTGAATGGCCTTCAGTTTTATTGGATCCATTTAGATCCGGTTTGCTTGGATGATCATTCCGAGGTATTCCACAATGATAGGTGATGTTCTCTGAGTCATTGGAGGACTCGATGAGTTCGTTCTTGGTGGATAGTTGGGTCGTTGGAGTGGATGAGAATGTCATCCATGTAGATGATTAGCCATCCTTCTGCTATAAGGTCGGCGAAGGTATGGTTCATCAGGGCTTGGAACGTTGCTGGAGAGTTGCACATGTCAAAGAACATCACTGTTGGTTCGAAGAGCCCCATGGGGGTTATAAATGCTGCCTTCCATCTATCCTGTGGTTTGATGAGGACGTTGTTGTATCCCCATCAGATATCCATTTTGGTGAAGATGGATGATCCTTTAAGCTGGTCGATAAGGTCTGAGATGAGCAGGAGTGGATAGGCATTTTTGGTGGTGTGGGAGTTTAGGTATTGGTAATCCTGGCAAGGTTGTATGGATCCATCCTACTTTGGTATGAAAAAGAAGGGAGAGGCTTGTGGGGATTTGGACGGAACTATTTTCCCAGATTTCAGATGTTCATTGATGAAATCTTTGCAAGCTTCTTTTTCCTTGGGGTTTAATGGGTGTACCTTGGCTACTTTGGGTATGAAGGTTTGGTCGAGGTCAATACCATGATCGAATGATCGAGAGGGTGGTAGTTCGTCTCCTTCTCTTTCGGCAAAGACATCGGTGAAGTTTTTATATTTGGGGGGAAGTGGTTCTTCTTTATGGGGTTCCTGGACCGCAAGTTCGGTGGCGAGCGTGGTCTTTCTTAAGAGAGTTATTATCCTGTTGTCGATTATCTTTTTCCATAACTTGGCTATATTTTCATCAGGGTCCAGTTCTAGGTATTGGACGAGATATCTCTGGCATACTGCCCAGGGGGAGTCATGTCGTGGGGTTCTAGGTTTGTCTGGGAGAGCTACCTCTCCGGTTGTCCAGTTTATCGCAGGATTGGTTTCTCGGAGCCATGTGATTCCAAGAATTAGGTTCTCCTTTCCGCAGTTGATGACAAGGAAGTCTCTTTCTTCATTTACTTCCCCAATCCGGACCGTAAGAGTTACTTTGTGGCAAATTATTCCTCCAGTGTTTGGAGATCTGTCCACGTTTTGTGCCTTTTTTGGTTTATCTAGTCGGGTTTGTGTATATCCCTTTTTCTTTACTAGTTCATGATTTATGAAGTCTTCGCTCGCTCCACAGTTGATGAGGGCAAACTTGTCGACAATTTGGTCGTTTTCTTGTTCAAACAGAGAGACGGGGATTCACATGGATTCACTGTTTGGATCAGACAAGAATACTGGTGCTATTACTTCAGGATGGAAGAGCATCGACCCTTTCCTCCTGCCTAAAAATCCTTCTTTGGGATTTCTTCTTCTTTGACCTGGGTGGTGACAACGGTTTCCAGCTTGTCGATGTTGTAGAGGATATCGAGTGTGCGTATGAGTTCCTCCTCAGTGACACCCCTTTCTTTAAGGGTGTCCTAGTATTCTTCAAATTTAGTCTTTCAGGCTTGTTCATTCCTGGTGGGGTTCCTCTGTGGGCAAGGAGGGGCCCGGTTGTTGCTCTTTCCTTGTCCCTCAGGACCTTTGTCTTGGGGGTGGTTCCTGGTGTGACACCCTACCTGGTGGCATTTGAAACACTTGTTGTTCTTCATGTGTTCAGCTCTTTCTACCGGTGAAAGTCTGGTGAAGTTGATGCGAACAGCATCAACATCCATGGCATTGGGGTCTCTGGTGGATTTTCCTTTGATTAGTAAGTCTATCCTTCGTCCTTTTCATACGTCCTCTATCCTTTTGTTTTGAGCATGGAATACTCCAGAAAGTCTGAGCCATTCTGAAAGTTTGTCAGGGAGAGGGTTGATGGAGAGGATCTTTGTGGAGATGTCCGGATCCAGACCTTTCATAAGGTAGTTTATCTTGGTCGTTTCGTCATCAATTCCCGCTATGGCCTCTGTGGCCTGGAAGGCAGTGATATAGTTGGTGTATCTGGCATCACTCTTTCCTTGCTGTGTAAGCTTATCCAACTGGTCTCTTGCTTGGTTTTTGTAGTCGAAGGGGAAGAACGTCTTCTCAAATAATTCCATGAGTTTGTGGAAGGTAAGGTCCTTCAACGTGTTGTTGGCAAGTTGGACATAGATTGATTCGGAGAAGGCAGTTCCTCGAACCTTGCTCATCTTGGCAAGAGTAGTTAGGACTTTGGCATTTTTGTTGTAGAACTTTTGGTTCATATTAAAGTAGGCAGTCATAGCCATCTTCCAACGTATCGCATCCTTCGGATCTCCAGAGAAATCTGCTGGGAGTCCTGCTTTAAGTTCGACATCTTTGTTTCCATGGTCTGACATTTCTATATCAGGGTTTGGGTCTTTGGGTGGTGGGGGTGGCAGTTGTCTAGAGTGGATAGGTGGGGTGTCCTGGATTCTCCAGTCTGCAGTGATTGGTACTGGAAGAGTGAAGAGTGCGGATGGTGTTTGAGTGTTGTCCGAGGATTCAGAAGGGGAACGTATGGTCCGTCCTCATCGTGATCCTTGTCCAAAAATGGTGGGCATATCTTTCTGTCTGGTGACAGAGATAGAGTTGAAGAGCTAGTTCTTTTGTTAACGCTGGGCATCGGAACGTAGCACAGCAAACACTCGAAGTAGTTCAAAAACATGTTGTGGGCAAAGCAAAGAGAATAGGAGTCTCACTGCCCAATGCACACACTTGGGACTCATGGATGTGCTAAGTAACAATGCTGGATTGCATAGAACTAGCTAGGGAATACAGGTAGAGTCAGGTAGCTACTTATATGACTTGTGATACTGCGCAATCCTATGTGTGCAGTGAGGGCTATGTTGCTGCGTGCTGCATAAGGCAGGGTGCACAGTATCATGGCTATGTGGGGAGTAAAGGATCACAAGTCATCACATAAAAAGAATGATGATGAGGAGAGGTTGGTCCGTTATGTAAGAAAATATGGTTCCAAAGGATTCTGAAAGAATCCCTGTGGTTCCGGTCGAAGGTGAAAAGGTTAGACAGTGAAACAAAGTGAAACATGGTCCCGAAAGGCTCCAAAGGAATTCCTGTGGTTCCAGTCGAAGGTGAAAGGGCTAGACAGTGAAACAAAGTGGAATGTGGTTCCAATGGGTTCTGGTTCGGAACCAGGGAACTAATAAGGAAAAGAAGATAAGTGTCTATCAAAGACATGAGGGGAAACAATGAGTCCATAGACATAAGGGAAAGACGGATTATAAGGGAAAATCATAACACACATTGGCTCAAGTGATAACTGACTGACTCACCATCACCACCTCTGAGCTGGGCAGAGACTATCCGCACTCCAGGAGTTGGGAATTCAGGATAGCCTTGGGAAATGGAGGGTGTGGGTCACATAGAGAACCCACAGAAGTTGTTAATGGACTCGGGGCCTCAGCAGTTGCTCCCAAACATAGTCAGAGGGTTGTAACAAGGGGATAGGGTGGGGATGATGTTGGTACATGCTCTGGTACAAGCGTAAGTGTTCATGGACATCGGGTTCTAGCAAGTGGCAGTCGAATATACTGTTAGAACAACAGGAACAGACATAACTCTGGTGAAGTCCAGAGCGGAGTCTTGGTGGGACTTGGCTTCAGCATATGTGCTATGCCTTTGCTGAACCTGGGGTCCTGAATTTGATTGGAGGTCGGAGGTCACAAGAACTGCCAGGGTTCAAGTGTAATGAGGAAGGAGAAGATGGAGATCGGATGGAGATTGGAGGGTCAGAGCAAGGAAGGAAAGGTAGTTCAATTTGATGTTCAATTTGAGGTTCAATTCAATATTCAACTGGAGTTACAACTTTCAGTACAAAGGAACTTATATATGGAGGGCGAAGGTGTTTCAGTGTGAACAATGGGGACAGAGGTGTAAGTAGGCTATCTGACGGAAACAGTGGTAAGTAGTGACCAACGGAGACAAAGGTAAGTAGTGACAGATGGAGATGGAGATGTAAGTAATGACAGATGGAGACAGAACAAATGTCTGAAGTGAAACGGAATATGATGAGGCAAGAATGTAAAGGTACAATAAGGAAGTCCGGGAAACTGAGATACCTGAGTGTGCGAGATTGCACCGGAGTTGTGCCATAGTGACCGGAGTTGGACTTGGAGAAAACCCGGGATATGACATCGACCTCCATCTTGACACCTCCATATCTATTGAGAGAACCCCTTTCCCTGTCCTCCAGGTCCCACCCCCACACTCCCCTAAGTGAATGTACTTTCCTGCCCCACTCAGTATTTCTGAATCTCCCAAAATCAACATCCATGCCTCCGCTACCCCTAGCGTTTCAGAGGACTCTCCAGCCATTACCCATTCCCCTACTCCTGCCCCTGAGGATATGCAGCGCAGAGCTCTCACTTGCCATGAGACTATGCTACCTCCAAGACTTCCCCAAGCAACCCTAAACACACTTGGAAACACTCTTTGCCCCATACTTAATTCCTTTTGAGGAACTAGGACAGCATCCTTGAACAAAGAAGAATCCTTGCATGACCCCATCAATGTTGACACTTCCGACATCCCAGACTACCCCACATGTCCCCAAAAGAAACACCTTCACTGTCACCAATGCGGAAAGGCAGATCATGTCCAATTCTTCTGCAGGAAATACATCTGCTCTTGGTGCCATAAACGAGCCCCAGGACACATCCAGGCCAAATGCTGTTGACAACAATGTGGGGAATGTGTTACGGTTTCCCCCTATGACCTGTCTTTTCCTTATGTCTATGGACTCATTGTCTCTCCTTGTGCCTTTGCCAGACACTTGTTGTCTCTCCCTTCCTAGTTTTCCTACTTCCGGTCTGGAATCCTTCAGAATCATGTTAATTATGTTCACCTTTGACTGGAACCACATTTACCACTTTAGTTCTCCATCTAACACCTTCACCTTTGACTGGAACCACAGGGAATTCCTTGGAACCCCTCGGAATCATGTTTACATTTTGACCCTGGATCCTTGAGCTTCAGAACCACAACAGACTACATTCCTCTCCTCAGCATTGCCTTCCTGATGCAATGCCTCGTGCCTCCTTACTACCATCACTGTTACGATGATACCCCCGGATGTTACGGTTTTCCCTTATAACCCCTCTTTTCCCTATGTCTATGGACTCATTGTCTCCCCTCGTGTCTTTGCAAGACACCTATCTTCTTCTCCTTTCTAGGTTCTTTCACCTTCACACCTTACTTGTTGAGTCATGCTTTACTTGTTGAATCACGCTTTACCTTTTCTTACATAACGGACCCGATCTCTCCTCGTCATCGTTCTCCTTATATGATGACTCATGTTCTCTTATCCATCCAAACATAGCCCATACTGCGCACATCGCCTTACGCAGTGCACAGTCACATAGCCCCTACTGCGCTCACAGGATTGCACAATATCATACATCATATAAGTAGCTACCTGACTTCACCTGTATTCCCCAGCTAGTTCTATGCAATCCAGCGTTGTTACTTAGCACATCCATGAGCCCCAAGTGTGCACATTGGGTAGTAAGACACTTCTTCCCTTTGCTTCGCTCACAACAAGTCTCCGAACTACTTCAAGTGTTCGCTGTGCTACATTCTGACGCCCAGCATTGACACCGGACAATTCATTTTCCACATTCCCTCACCTTTATAATGACTACAGATGCTTACCATAGACTTTGCCCTTTGATCGGAACCATCAGGAACCTTCAAGGAACCCCACAGAACCATTTTGTGATACTTGTCACTTTCCTACGTTCCACCCAGGAACTACCCAAACTATTTCCCTCACTTCGGCAGATGCCTTCTCCCACGCACTGCCTTGCACCCAGACTACCGCACTGCCCGCCACTGCCTTACACAGCATGCATTGCCTTATGCAGCATGCATTGACCGCCACTGCCCCACACAGCACACATAGCTTACTACTGCCTTATGCAGCCTCCTAGCCTAGTATAAGTAGTCTTCCCTCTTCACTGGCATTCCTCAGCCAGTTCTACGCACTTGGATGTACTTCTCTTCTCTAATACCTTCCTATGCAATGTTTGGTCTCCTGAAGTACTTGTGTATGACAATGCTTTGAGGTTGTTGTCACACCAACATCTGGAGCCACGTATCAAGTGCTCTAGTCAAGTGCTAGGAAGAGCAGTTATGTCCTCAGCATTATGTTAACAGATTCAGGCAATACACCAATGCCACAAACACGAATCTAACAATCACCAGGCTGTGATACTGTGGACCCCACTTTACATAGCATGCAGCAGCACTGCTCCTACTGTGTACATAGGATTATGCAGCATCTAGTTAGTATAAGTAGCCACTCAACTTGCTCTGTATTCCCCAGCTACTTCTATGCAATCCAGTGTTGTTACTTAGCGCTTCCACAGGTCCCAAGTGTGTGCATTGGGTAGTGAGACACTCTATTGCTTTGCCCACAACAAGTCTTTGTACTACTTCGAGTGTACACTATGCTATATTCTGACGTCCAGCATTAACAAAAGAACTAGCTCTTCAACTCTATCTTTGTCACCTGACAGAAAAATCCACCCACCATTTCTGGACAAGGATTATGATGAAAACAGACCATACATCCCCCTTCTGATTCTTCATATGACACTCCAACACCGTTTGCACTCTTCACTTTTCCAGCCCCAATCCCCACCGAGGACTGGAGGATCCAAAATGCTCCACCTGTCCAACCAACCATCCCACCCAGATGACCATCTCCCCCACCACCTGAAGACCCAGAATCTGACATAGAAATGTCTGATCCAGGAAACAAAGACATTGAACTCAAAGCCGGTGTAGAGAGCCATAAGTCTCTACTCTTGCATATCGTCTAATTGTCACTTGGGTTGTTCCCATCCTTATTCTTATCCCTTTCCTAACATTTTCACCTTCTACCATGGCCATCTAAAGTCATTTCCACACTCTCTTGCATCAACTCACAATGATCCAAACATAATCCGCACTGTTTGTATTCCGGATTTGCACTTGGGATCCATCGCTGGTAAGTCCTTTTGTTTGCGTTATGTTTATGACTCATTGTATCAAGTCGCATCATGTCCTGACGACTTGAATTACTTCATTAAGTACTTTATTCACATATTTAGTCATCTTCATGCCTTCGACAGGTATTGTGATGCATGTACCTTACTTGTTTCAATCTAGGGTATGCCCAGACTATAAAGGACTGTACTTAGACAGTTGAAATTAATCTTTTTCACCCTTCTATCTATCATCCCCTTTGATTGTCAACCATCTTAAGGGCTTCTGCATAAGTCCTCATCATTCCTATTGTTTTCCGCTTTCGCATTCTTCGCGTTGTACTGTGCATTCTGCAGATCTGCCATTGACTTTCAGCGAAACACTCCGGAAAGTCTTGGGTTCGTCATAAAGCCTCTTCCCTGGTCGAAGGGTCATGGCCAGTTGTCCCTCTTTTCTTTCCTCTTGCGTATCCCTTTAGGGGCAATCATATCGCTCCTTTCCTACCATCCATAGCAGCTATCCAAGGTTTTGTGACTCATATTCCTAAGATCCAGAGCCTTGTACTTCTCTTCACCGGACTGCCCACAGACTTTTCTGGGTATCCAAAAGATGCAATATGATGGAAGATGGCCATGACAGCCTACTTCAACATGAACCAGAAGTTCTATAACATGAACGCCAAGATCCTGATTACTCTTGCAAAAATGAGCAAGGGTAGAGGAATTGCCTTTTTTGAATCAATCTATGTCCAACTCACAAACACCACCCTAAAAAATTACACATTTGCGAACCTTATGGACACATTCAAAAAGACATTCCCCTTCAACTACAAGAACCAAGCAAGAGAACAGTTAGACAAGCTGAAACAACAAGGAAAGGACAATGCTGGATACACCAACTACATCACTGCCTTCCAGGCCACATAAGCCATAGCAGGAATAGATGATGAATTAACCAAGGTGAACTACCTCATAAAAGGACTGGACCCAGATATCTCCACCAAGATTCTGTCCATCAATCTGCTCCCTGACAAACTCTTGGAATGGATCTGACTCTCAGGAGTATTCCATGCTCAAAACAAGAGGATAGAGGACTTGTGCAAAGGACGAAAAATAAAATTTCAAACCAAAGGGAGATCTGTCAGAGACCCTAAAGCAATGGATGTCGATGCTGTCCATGTCAATTCCACCAGACATTCACCTGTAGAAAGGACCAAACACTTAAAAAACAAGTGTTTCATATGCCACCAAGTAGGGTGTAGCACCAGAAACCACCCCTGAGACAAAGTCTGCCCTAAGGTATGATGTCATGGAATGTTCTAGAATGATTACCTAAGAATGTCACGTGACTGTGAGAACCAAAGTGGTCTGTGACTTGAAAGATGCTAAGTTTGAAAGATTAAAGCTGATCTGATAAGATAAGATATGATCAGAAAGATTAGATAAGCGTAAAATTGACAACATTACCCCCTTTCTAGTCCTTGACTTCCAGGCGAGAGAAAGGTGGTACGTCAACTGTTGTCGAATTTTCATAGGGTTTGAATAGTCCGTCAAAGAGAGTTTGCACCATGTTGAGCTGGCATGGGGCAGAGGGGTGAGACTTGTAAAAGTTGCTAATAAACGCTTGTGCATGTTTAAGGTGAGAACGTGGTTCCCACATATTGTCTTCTTCGTTTTCGCCCTTCCAATGGACGAGGAATTTGATTTTCCCTTTTTGTAAACAAGAATCAATGATGTAGTCAACTTCATATTCTTCATGGCCCTTGTCTGACACATCTACTGGTCTTGGGGTGGATGAAGGTTGAGAAGGGAACTTCTCTAAATAAGGTTTAATGTGGCTTACGTTCACCGTCAGGTGAATGCGCATCATTTTTGGTAAAGCAAGTGTATAGGCGTTCGGTCCTGCCATAGCCTTGATTAAATAAGGGCGAATCCAGCGTTCCGTCAGTTTCTTAGACTGCCTGGGAAGGCGGAGATTGGTGGTCAATAGCCAAACATGTTGTCCGACTGAAAAGGAGGGTGCATCAGAGCCTAACTCGTCTGCATGTTTCTTCATATCCGCTTGTGCCTTTTTCAAGTTATCTAGCATCGTTTGAAGCTTGGTGGCAAAGTCCGTTGCCGCGGGGGAAGAGGAAGGTTTGGGTTCAATACCCATGCGTGGTTCATATGTTTTCGTCAACGAAAACGGGGAGGTGCCAGTTGCTGAATGAACATGGTTGTTGTAGCTAAACTGGGCGATGGCTAGCCAATTAGCCCATTCATCTTGTTTTTCGTGGGTAAAGATGTGTAAAAATGATTGTACATAGTTCATGGTTCAACCGTTCAGTTTGTCCGTCCGTTTGGGGATGGAACGCCGTTGACATATGGAGTTCGATCGATAACATAGCGCTAAATTCTTTCGTGACTTGCGCAGCAAATTGTGGACCTCGGTCCAAAACGATGGACGATGGGAGTCCATGGTGTTTCCACACGTAATCCCGATAGAGCTTGGCGGTTCCCAGGGCTGTCACAGACTTGACTATGGGAATGTACTCTGCTTCTTTTGATAATTTATCGACTACAACAAGTACAGTGTCGAAGCCATTGGAAAGGGGAAGGTTGGTAGTGAAGTCCACGGAAATGTCCATCCATGATTTCATTGGGATAGGAAGGGGAATTAATTTTCCACTTGAGTGTTGAGCGGAACCTTTGGCCTGTGCACAAGCCTCGCATCTTTTTAAGTACTCCTTGATGTGATCGCGGAGGTTTTCCCAGATGTAAGATCTGGAGATAAGGGCCCATGTGTGGTCCGTACCTCTGTGTCCTGCGAATACGGAATCATGGAAGAATTCCAGGATATCCTGCCGTAGTTGTCCTATATTAGGAATGAAGATTTTGTCCTTGATGCGAAGGACACCTTCTTCGTCTACTATAACTCCTTTTGGTAGTTCACTCTCTTTAGCAATGCTACCGCTTCTTTTACTTTCTTTTCCAACACCATTCCTGGGTCGGAGATTAAACCTTGGATCCATTCTGGTTTAATCAGGGTGACAGCATGGTTGTCATTTTTGATGCTGATCTTGTGATCTTCTCATCTAGAGAGTGTGTCGGCCTTTCCCATTGCTGTTCCTGGTTTATTGACCAGAAGGAAATTGAACCTTGTCAAGTATTGTTGCCAACGTGCTTGTCAGCGAGTGAGATCCTGCGATTTCGTGAAGTATTGGAGATTCGCATGATCAGTCCAAATCTCAAATTGATGTCTAGCTCCTTCGAGGTAATGCTGCCAGACTTCTAAACCTTGTATTATTGCCAACATTTCTTTGTCGGCTATGGGATAGTTTCGTTGGGTACTATCCATTGCGTGTGAGAAGAATCCCACGGGATGCCATCGGCCTTCTTTTTCTATCGATAAGATGCCACCTGTTGCAAAGTCTGAGGCGTCTGTTTCCGTCCGGAATTGTTGATCTATGTCCAGATAGGCAAGGACTGGGGCCATTGTGAAGGCTTCCTTAAGCACATCGAAGGCGCCTTGTTCAACTTCATCCCACGTCCAGGGGTGATCCTTTTTTGTTAGATTGTGCAGGGGTCATGCGATCGCGGAAAAGTCCTTGATGAATCTTCGATAGAAGTTTGCCAAGCCTAGGAAACTTCTCACTCCTTTTACGTTTTGTGGTGTAGGCCATCCTTTTACAGCTTCCACCTTGCCGGCTTCCATTTTTATGCCATACTCGTTAACCAACATTCCCAAGAATTCCACTTCTTTGGCGTGGAACATGCATTTCTCAGGTTTGATGAAGAGATCATTTTCTTTTAATCTCTGTAGGACTTCTAAGACGATTCGATTGTGTTCCTCGGTATCGTTGGACTTAGTGAAAACCATTAGGTCATCAATGTAGATGATGACCACGTTGTCCATGTCGGCAAAGATTTCGTTCATCATTTGTTGGAATGTACTCGGGGAATTGCACTGCCCGAAGTACATAACGAGAAGCTCAAAGACTCCTTTTGGCATAACGAATGTGGCCTTTCATTCATCACCTTCCTTGATTCTGATATTATTGTACCCCCATCGGAGGTCCATCTTGGTGAACATCTTGGCACCCTTCAGCTTGTCCACTAGCTGAGAAATGAGTGGCAGCGGGTAGCTGTTCTTTATCATCCACTCATTTAGGTATCGGTAGTCTTGCACCATGCGCTTCTTTCCATCCTTTTTGGGAATGAAGAACACAGGCGCTGCTTGTGGGGACTTCGAAGGTTGGATATATCCTTTCCATAATTGATCTTCGACGAAGCTGTTAACCTCATCTACTTCTACGGGCGTCATATTGTACAATTTGCCCTTTTTGGGGACAAATCCTTCCTTCATATCGATTGCATGGTCCCATGGTTTTCTGATGGGAAGACATTCTGATTCCTTTTTGGAAAAACAGTCCAGGTACTTGTGGAACTGTTTTGGCACTAATGCCGCTGGGTTGTCATCGTCCTTTGGTTTCTCTAAGGACTTGATTGTGTCATATGTTTCATGGGCGATGCCTTGCTCTTGCTCATCAAGGGAGTGCAAGAAAGCACCTCTTTCTGCTAGGAAATGACATGACGGGGGACATCGTGAAAGTGTGACTTTATTGGAGGGCCAGTCTATCTTCGGGTTGTGGGTTTCGAGCCATTTATAGCCGAGAATGATCGAGTTCTTTCCCAGCGATGTGACTTCTGCCACAACTTTCTCACGGTGTCCCCAGTACTGGACGATGAGTTCGACAGCATGTGTAATGCTGCCTCCTTGGTTTTTTGATCCGTCAACATTGAACATGGGGATCGGTCGTGTGAGGGGTTTCATGGATAGTTTCCTTTTACTAGCCCATTCTTTATCGATAAAGATGCTGTTAGCACTGCTATCGAGCAGTGCTTCTGTGACATGCTTCTTGTCCTTGGTTGTTGGATGGAAAACTTCTATTTCCACTAACACTTCTCTTTTTGGTTTCATGGATCATACTAAGATCCGTTCCGGGATTTGTTCACTAATAGATAACATAATATTTTTTCTTTTTTATTATGGGAAATTAAGCCTGCATTTTCTGTGCAGCGTGCGACTTCTTACGCCATCCCATCGGTCTTTGGTAAACGTACTACAGGTATTGTCCTAGTTAGGAAGTTGTCCTCAGGCAATGCTCTGTTAGATTCGTTGATTTGCCGTCGTGAGATCATGCAAGCGAATCGTAGGACAAATAACGCTGAGGATATAACCGCTCTCTCTAGCGCTTTTTGAGAATTGAGAGCACTTGATACGTGGCTTCAGATGTTGGTGTGACGAGAACCTCAAAGCATTGTCACACACAAGTACTTCGGGAGACCAGACATTGCATAGGAAAGTACTAGAGGAGAGAAGTACATCCAAGTGTGTAGAACTGGCTGGGGAAATGCCAGTGAA
>JBBPLF010000928.1:0-13689 GCA_038089615.1 Aureoboletus auriporus
TCCTCTTGCGTATCCCTTTAGGGACGAACATATCGCTCCCTTCTTACCACCCACAGCAGCTATCCGAGGTTTTGTGACTCATATTCCTGAGATCCAGAGCCTTGTACTTCTCTTCACCGTACGTCCATGTCAGGACTATCGATACCTCAACTCCCATACCATCAAAAACGCCTATCCACTTCCCCTTATCTCAGATCTCATCGACCAACTCAAAGGATCATCCATCTTCACCAAAATGGACATCCGATGGGGATACAATAACGTCCTTATCAAACCACAGGACAGATGGAAGGCCGCGTTTATAACACCTATGGGACTGTTTGAACCAACTGTAATGTTCTTCAGCATGTGCAACTCCCCAGCAACGTTCCAAGCTTTGATGAACCACACCTTCATGGATCTCCTTGCTGAAGGATGGTTAATCATCTACATGGATGACATCCTCATCCATTCCAGCGACCCAACAGTACACCAAGAACGGACTTGTCGAGTCCTTCAGAGACTCTGAGAACACAGACTATCCCTGAAGTTGAAGAAATGCTTCTTTGACAAAGCAGAGGTAGAATACCTCGGAATGATCATTAGAGCTGACCAGATCCAGATGGACCCAGTCAAATTGAAAGCCATCCACGAATGGCAACCCCCAAAATCGGTCAAAGCAGTCTGATCATTCATCGGATTCTGCAACTTTTATTGGAAATTCATCTCCAACTTCTCCACCAAAGCAAAGCCACTACACGACTTAATCAGAAAAGGAGCAAAATGGGAATGGACGAAAGAGTGTGAGGAAGCCTTCCTAGCCATCAAACAAACCTTCACCCAGAAACCAGTCCTCCAAATGCCTGATGTTACAAAACCCTTCACCATCATGACCGATGCCTCCTTAACAGCTATAGGAGCTGTCCTCATGCAAAACGATAGCAACGGAGATCTACACCCTTGTGCCTACCTCTCTAAAACCCTATCACCTGCGGAATGGAACTATGATATCTACGATTGAGAACTCCTGGGGGTTATTCACACCCTGGAAGAATGGAAGCACTACTTGCAAGGAACAGGACTTCCTGTAACGGTCATCACCGACCATAAAAACCTTGCATATTTCAAGGAACCACAAAAACTCTCCAGAAGACAGGCACGATGGATGTTATTCCTTCAGGACTTCGACCTCCATTTTTCCCCAGTATCCAGAACACAAATGGGGCCTGCTGACGCCCCATCTCGATGGGATACAGTGGATACTTCCACTGACAACCAGGAGGTTACCCTCCTCCCCGAGGACATCTTCATCCGAACCCTCGATACAGCCCTAGTCAAGAAAATTGCTGAATCTACTCCCTCGGACCCATTGGTCATCACTGCCCTGAAAGCACTAAACGAAGGCACCCCTTTGATCTCCAAATCTTCACCACATGACTGGGAATATACCAAAGGAATGCTACACTACAAACATTGTCTCTATATCCTGGAACCTGCACGACATGGGCTTGTCCGCCTCACTCATGAAAGCAACCATGGAGGACATGGGGGGATTTTCCACACTACCAATCTTTTGCAGCAAGATTATTGGTGGCCTGGCATGACCACCTTTATCCGCAAATTTGTTCAAGATTGCACGGTCTGCCAAGCTAATAAAATCAATATCCATCCCACTACACTGACGTTGACACCCCTCCCTTCCTCCTGCACTCGCCCCTTCCAGCAGGTCTCGGTTGACCTCATCACTGATCTCCCCCCTTCCCTTACTTTCGATTCTATCATGGTCGTGGTCGACCATGGGCTTACTAAGGGGGTAATCCTCATCCCTTGCAATAAAAACATTGATGCCGCCGGAGTCGCCCAACTATTCTTCACAAACATATTCCGACACTACGGACTCCATGATCACTGCATTTCTGACAGAGGACCTCAATTCGCATCTGCATTTGCACGAGAACTTGCCAGACTCCTAAAATACGATCTAAAACTCTCCTCTGCATACCACCCCCAAACCGATGGTGAAACCGAATGAGTAAACCAAGAACTTGAGACCTATTTGGCATATTCTGTGACAGACACCCAGAACAATGGGCGGAACTACTCACCACGGCAGAATTCTCCCACAATTCCGCCGTTCACTCTTCCACCCTGAAATCCCCTTTCTCCCTCATCCTGGGATATGAACCCTGCTCCTACCCTTCAATCGGAAAGATGTTCCTTCCTGTCCTAGAAACACACTTGTCGGAACTAGAGGAGGCCCGACGGGAAGCCCTTGCTGCGCATGAGAAGACCCAATGGATCATGAAGGAATGAACTTCTCCCAGATTCCGTCCCTGGGAAGTCGGTGACAAAGTCTGGTTGGAGGGAAGAAACCTTTGACTGCAATACCTATCAAAGAAACTGTCCCCTAAATGAGAAGGACCATTTGAAATCACACAGATTATCTCCCCTTTGTTGTACCGCCTCAAACTACCGCCCACCTGGAAAATACATGATGTCTTCCACGCCTCTCTCCTATCCCCTTATCGAGAGACTGTGGAGCATGGCCCCAACTTCTCGAATCCACCACCCGAATTGATCAGCGGAGAAGAAGAGTATGAAATAGATTCCATCCTCTCACACCACGGAACACGAGGAAGAAGGCAGTACCTAGTATCCTGGAAAGGATATTCCGCAGCAGAAAACACTTGGGAACCAGAGGGAAACCTCTAACATACACAAACACTCCTGGACGAATATAAGTCTGCTCGACCTAGGGACTCCCCCAGTAGATGCTCCAGAAAAGAAACTTCGAGTTCCAACCAGGCCTTCCTTTCTACCATTTCTTCCTCTACCGCAACGGCCTGCCTCTGTCCCATCCCCTCGAACATCAGTACTTCTGCAATAAACTATATAGCGGCTGCCCCTGGCACTATGAATCATGACCCAACATTCCTCCTCTTCGAACACCCATCACAACTGCATTATGGCCAGGGGAACCTACGAATCCCTCATGGCACAAAAGAACCATCTAGAATTGCCCTACCCCTACTACATCTGCTCCAATCACCTCCCCCCTCACTTGAGGAGGATTCTCTTCGCCTCTGTCTTGACTACCCCTGCTCTCACCTTGCGCATGGAACTAGACCTGCGCTACAACTATGATAAGAAAACCAAAGATCTATGCTCTCTTTTCCGAACATACCAGATCGTCCGCCTTGCTGCCCAACAACTCCTTCCCCATGACTCCCCTGAACACTTCGTAGCCACCATGCAAATTGGAGTGAATGAAGCACACTCCCTCACCCTCGACCTCCTTTATGAGGAGGGTTTTGGACATTTAGTGGACCGCATTGATGAAAACTTGCTCTGACCCATCGTGGAGCCATTCTTCGAGATCATGAGTGTCCATGAGTATAGGGTCTACGTAGGAGATGCCCCTTGTGCTATACCCTTTGATCCACATCTGGACATGCCCATAATGGTGGAAAGAACCCCCTCGCCTGTTCTCCAGATCCCACCTCCCCGCTCCCCCAAGAGGACCTACTTTCCCACTCCAATCTCCATTTCAGAGTCTCCTAAAATTGACACCCATGCCTCCACTCCCTCGGACATTCCAGAAGACTCTCCAGTCGCTACCCATTCGTCCACTCCTGCCCCTGAGGACATGCAATGAGGAGCTCTTACTCGCCATGAGAGCCTGTTACCACCAAGACTCGCCCAGGCAACCATGAATACACTAGGCGACACCCTCCGCCCACTCCTCCATTCTTTTCAAGGAGTTAGATCCACCTCCCTTGACGGAGCAGGCACCTCTCGAGACCCAATCAATGTTGACACCTCCTAAGTCCCAGCATGACCGAAGAAACGACTCCGCTGCCACCAGTACGGAAAACCGGATCATCTCTGCATCTTTTGTGGGGAGTACACCTGCCTCTGGTGCCACAAACATGCCCCAGGGCATGTTCAGGCTAGGTGCCCCTGAAGATGGTGTGGAGAATGTGACGAGTATGGACACGTTTGTGCCAATTGCCCAGTTTACAACGGGCTTGACTGAGATGACGGCTTTCTCGATGGCAACCTCAACTTCACCAACTACAAGGTCAACGAGGGAGATACCGAGAGACCAAATCGTTGAGCAGGTGCTTCAACGTTACGAAGGGGGTAATGTTATGATTTTTCCTTATAACCCCTCTTTTCCCTATGTGTATGGACTCATTGTCTCTCCTTGTGTCTTTGCAGGACACCTATCTTCTTCTCCTTACTAAGATCTTTCGCCTTTTCATTTCACTTGTTGAGTCATGCCTTACCTTTCTTACATAATGGACTAAACCCCTCCTCATCATCATTCTCCTTATATGATGACTCATGTTCCCTTACTCATCCAACTACAGCCCATACTGCGCACATAGCCTTATGCAGTATGCAGTCACATAGCCCCTACTGTGCACATAGGATTACGCAGTATCTTGTATCATATAAGTAGCTACCAGACTTCACCTGTATTCCCCAGCTAGTTCTACGCAATCCAGCATTGTTACTTAGCACATCCACGAGCCCCAAGTGTGCGCATTGGGTAGTGAGACACCTCTTCTCTTTGCTTTGCCCACAACAAGTCTCCAAACTACTTCAAGTGTTCGCTGTGCTACATTCCAATGCCCAGCGTTAACAGGCTGAGGTGTTTGCAGAAATCATGCGAGGAACGTAAAAGTGTGGAGGAGGAATAGGAATAGGGTTGGTAGAGGAAGTACCGGTTGTGGAGGAGAGAGAGTTCTGTGGAGAGCAATGACACCAGGGGCAGCATGAAGTGATGTGTCCTGGTCAGATAATTCGGCAATGGCAGCAACGATAATTGGGACAGTTGGCCATGAAGTGGCCTTCTTGTCAACAGTAAAAGCAGTGATCAGTAGGGTTGGAGGGAGGTTGTTGTCCTTCAGCTTCTCGCCATGCAGTGAATGTATGGAAACCAGGAGGAAGGAGTTGTTGAGCAACAGTGAGGGCCATTTGTTCAGCTCGTTGTTCCTCGATGGAGAATTCAGTGGATGATGCAGAGGGTGTAGATGGGATAGGAGAGGGAGGGGGAAAGATGGGAATGGGTGTACCGGTTCATTGTCCTGTCGAGCTTGTACTTCTCCTAGCTGACGGTGGTAGTGATTGACCTCTGAGATGGCGAGAGGCATTTGTAACTGATGAAGGGTTGAGAGGAGGTTTCCCTCAGTTTGGGCTTGGATTTGTTGAAGGATACCAATGCAAGAGGCAATGCTTTCATTGGATGATGCTAAGGAGAGGAGATTTCGCAAGATGTTGGTTTTGTAAAAAGGCACAATGGAGATTCCATAGTGGGGACTCCATGTCAAAATGACTTCCAAAATAAATGGTCATCCAGGGATTGGTGATCTGTCTGGCCATTAAGTCAAGCGCTGCGGCGGTAGGGACTTCCTGGGTGTGGAAGGCAGAGAGGGGAAGGTCAATGGATTGGATTCATCGGTTGGTGCGGGGAGGGTATTGGTAATGGTGGAGCTCCAAGATTCGGTACTCCAAGGTTCAAGGGGTGCAGGTGAAGGAGGATGAGAAGAAAGTCTGTTGGACAAAGATATAGTAATGGAAAAAATGGAAACAGAGGGAACAGGGGTAGTAGATCAATGAGAGTAAATAATGGGCATAGTGAATTACAATTCGTAGTGCCAGGGACAGTTGTTGTATTTCTTGTTGCAAAAGTATTGATGTTCAAGGGGATGGGACGGTGGAAGGTCATTGCAAAAGAGGAAGAAGAATTTGTAGAAGGGGAGTCTGGGTTGGAATTCAAATTCAAAGTTTCATTTATGAAGCATTCTTCTGGAAGGCAGAAGGGTGATGGTTTTTATAATTGAGGAGAGCAGACTTTGCATGTTTTAAGTCGCACTCAGGAACCCATGAGTCATCTTCCACAGTATATCCTTTTCATCGGATCAGGAAAGACCGACAGGATGGGGTTCCCCTATGGCATAGAATCTTCTCAATTTTGTATTTTTTTTCCCCAGCGATAAGGTCAGGTGGTGGTGCAGGGAAGTTCGGACTGTGTACATTGTTTTTGTGATAGGGTGATAAGAGGGAAGCATGGAATACAGGATGGATTTTCCAAGTTTGGGGTAAGCGGAGTTAGTATGTAATCGGGGATAGGACCTTAACAATGGTAAAAGGTCCTTCTTATTTCAGTGCAAATTTCAGGTTGGCGATAGATCATTTTAAATTCTGTGCTTCTAGCCAAACCTTGTCTCCTTTTTTGGAATGGGGAGAACATTTTCCTGGTTCAGGAGGCCATGACTTGTCTTGCTAGTTCATGGGTGGCAAGGGCTTCATTGCAGGCGGCAGTAAGGGTTTTCAGTCTTTCTTCAATAACAGGAAGGGTGGTTTCTGGAAGGATGGTGGGTAGAGTGCAGGATTCGTATCCCATCATGAGGTAGAATGGGGATTGTTGGATGATGGAATGAGGGCAGTGATTGTGGGCAAATTCAGCATGGGAGATAGATTCAGACCATGAGGTGGGGTTATTTCCACAAAAGATGTGGAGATACTTTACAATTTCTTGGTTTACTCATTCAGTTTTGCCATCAGACTGTGGATGATAAGCAGTGGATAAGGACAGGTTGTAACCAAGGAGTTTCCTGAGTTCTTTTGCAAAGGACGAAGTGAATTGGGGACCATGATCAGAGATGATTTTGTCATATAAGCTGAATTGTTTGTAGACTTTGTGGAAAAATAGGGCAGCGATTCCTTTGGCAGTGATGGTTGTCTTTGTGGGGCAAAGAATTACCCCCTTAGTAAGCCCATGGTTGACCATGACCAAGAGACAATTGAAGCCAGCAGAGGGAGGTAGGTCCACGATCAGATCACAGGAGATCTGTTGAAAGGGGTGAGAGGCAGAGGACAGAATGGGGAGGAGAGGGGGACAAGTAGGGTGGGTGTTAGCCTTGTTTTGTTGACAGATAGCATAGCTGTTGATGTATTTTTGGATGAATGAAGCAAGACCAGGCCACCAGAACTCAGCAGAGACAAGTTGACAGGTTTTGAGAAAGCCAGGGTGGCCAGCAAATGTGTGATCATGGCAGCAGGTGAGGATAGAATGGTGAAGAGAGTCATCAGGGGGAACATAGACATGACCTTTGTAGGTGAGGATACCATTGAGGAATTGCCAATCGGAGAGGCGAGAGCAGAAGGCAGGGGGAATGTCACCCTTAATAGATTGGAGGGCCTGGATGACGAGGGGATCGGAGGCAGAGGAGGATTTGATGCGGTCAGAAAGGGTAACATCAATGAGATTGACAAAAAGGGAAGGGGGGAGGAGGGTTGTGGCATCATTCTCAGAGAACGAGTCAGGGATGAGATCAGGATGGCGGGAGAGCGTCAGGACCCATGAGGAGTTTTCCAGGGACATGGATCATTTTGAGGTTGAAGTCAGCTAAGTCAAGAAGCCATCGGGCTTGTCGTCAGTTGAGGGCTTGTGGTTGGCAGAAGTAAGTCAAGTTTTTGTGGTCGGTGAAAACTTGGATGGGAAAGGGGATCCATGTAGATAATGTCACCAGGATTTCAAGGCACAGATGATGGTGAGGAGTTCTCTGTCATAGATATCATAATTTCATTCAGCTGGGGAGAACAATTGTGACAAGTAGAGGCAAGGGTGCCAATCATCATTGGAGTCAGTCTGAAGAAGGATGGCTCCTGAGGCAAACTTAGAGGCATCAGTGGTGATGGCGAAAGGGGAGGAGAGATCGGGGAGGTGGAGAACAGGTTTTGACAAGAAGAGTTCTTTTAGTTTGTCAAAGCTTAGTTGACATGAGGGGGTCCAGTTCCAGGTGAGATCTTTCTTGGTAAGATTGGTAAGGGGTCATGCAATGGTGGAGTAGTTGGGAATGAATCGTTGGTAGAAGTTGGCAAAGCCAAGGAAAGAGCGAACTTCCTTGACTTTGGTTGGTGTGGGTCACTTGGCAATTCTGTAGAGTTTGATGGGGTCCATAGTGAGTTGTCCTGGTTTGATGATCATGCCAAGATATTCAACTTCGGTGGCAGCAAAGGTACATTTTTCTAGTTTCAGGTGAAGGTTGAGTTCTTTCATGTGTTGAAGGACATGTTGAGTTTGTTCCGTGTGAGTGTCATTGTCAAGGAAGAAGATGAGAAGGTCGTCCATGTAAATGACAAGCCATCCTTTGGAGATCATATCTCTAAAGGAGTTGTTCATGAATCGTTGGAAGATAGCGGGGGAGTTGCTGAGGCTGAAGAACATAACAGTGGGTTCGAAGAGTCCCTTGTGGGTGACAAAAGCAGCTTTCCACTGATGACCATCTTTGATGTGGATGTTGTTATAACCCCATCGAACATCGAACTTGGTAAAGACCTTGGCTCCTTGGAGTTTATCAACAAGGTCAGAGATAAGGGGAAGGGGGTATGTGTCGTGAATGGTATGTTCATTGAGGTATTGATAGTCTTGACAGGGGCAAAGTCCTTCATCTTTCTTTTTGATGAAAAAGAAAGGAGAGGCTTGGGGGGAGTTGGATGGATGAATTTTCCCAGAAGCAAGGTGTTTGTTGAGGAAATTCTCTGTTGCCTTTTGTTCCTCAGGAGAGAGAGGATAGACTTTCCTGATCTTTGGGATGAAGGTTTCCTTGGTGTTGATTTCATGGTTGTAGGGATGAGAGGGGGGTACATGGTCAGTGGCTTCCTTTGAGAAGATGGAGGTGAAGTTCTGGTATTCAGGGGGAAGGGTAGCCTTGGGTTTGTTTTTTTCAGCAGTCATGGCAAGTTCAGTGGCAGTGGTTAGCTTGGCAATAACTGGTGATCCCTTGGGAATGAAGTGGGATCCACATTGAATGATATGATGGAGGACTCTGTTGTTGAGGGCATGTTGGATGTATTGTGATTCAGTTTCTTGGTTTAGGTACAAGAAGAGGTGATCTTCTGTGGTGGTATTGATGTGGACATGTTTTGGTGGGGGAGGAGATGTTCTTTTGTAGAAGGCATTGTGTCGTTTGGTATCTTCCATGTGAGAATGGAAGAGATCTTTGGATTTGTTGAGAGATTCATCAAGGGAAAGAGTTTGTTTTGCCCAATTGACCGTTGGATTGGTCTTCTTGAGCCAGGGGAGTCCAAGTAATCACATCCACAAGACATGACATGGAAGGTGGTTTGTTGGGTAATACCTTCAATGACAAGGAAAAGATCACAAGTGTACCAAATTTCTCCATTGTTGTTGAAAGATGAATCAGCATTTCGTACATGGATGGGTTTCTCAAGCTTGGTGGTGGGTAGTCCATGTTTTTGCATGAATTGTCGGTCGATACAGGAGATGTCAGCTCCACTATCGACTAGGGTGCAGGTTTCAATGATTTGCAGGGTATGTGATGGGATGACAATCTGGACAGGGATTTGCATAGATTTGGTCAAAGATTTTACATGTACAGCATCGCATCTAAGGGTAGGGGAGACTTGCATCAATCAAGTTCCCCTCTTCAAAAATCCGAAGGGGTGAAAGCTATTCTTTGGACAGTTTCATCATCATCATCGATGTCCATGAGGTTGGGAATCTCATCCTCCTGGGTGGTTTTCTTGATGGTGGGTTCTTTGTTGAAGTGAGGACATTCCCCACTCATGTGTCCAGGTTTCCTGCAGTGGAAGCAGAGTCCTTTATCTCTGCATCATTTGCATTCTTCTGGGGTAAGTTTGGAGATGCGAATGGTGTCAATGTTCATGGTGTTGGGGTCACATGGTTTGGTCTGGGCTTTGGAGGATGAAGGGGTGTAGGTCTGGGTGGTAACTTTGCTGTGGTGTTGCTGGGCGAAGGCCTTGGCGATGTCTCTCCTAGTTTGGACTTCTTGTGCTCATTTGTACCAGTCGTCAATGGTCTTGGTATCTTTGCTTGATTCACTGATCTTTTCGGACATGAAGATGGGAAGTCCTGCTCCGAAGAATGACCTCAGGATGCTGTCTTCAGTGATTCTGGAGACAATGATGTTGTTTTGGAACATGACAATGTATTCGGAGAGGTCATCATTGTCAGGCATTCGCTAGGTGGTGAGCCAGGTGATGGCTTTCTCAGTGGTGTCCTTTTTCTTGAACACAGTCTTGAATTTGGAGTGGAAGTCAGTGAAAGTTCCTAGGTCTGGAGGCATTGCACTTAGGGCTTTCTGCTGAAAGGTGGCTGCCTAAGTAATGGCAGTTCCTTTCGTCATATAGGATAGGGCAAAGGCAACACGTTTGGCTTTGGAGTTGTAGACTTTCTCATTGACAATGAGATAGAATACTATGGTGTCAAGCCAGGTCATGGCTTTGGCTGGGTTTCCATTGAAGAATTCAGGAGCTCCAATGTGAAGTTCGGTGGGCTTTGTGATGGGGGTGGTAGACATAGTTGGGGATACAAGTGACGAGGACAGGGGTAAGGCAAAGGGGTTGGTACAAGGGGCAACTGGGGTTGGCGATGGGGGTGTGGGTACTCATGGGATGTTCAAAGTGGCAGACAAAGCATGGGCTAGGTCGAGGTCTTCCCTTTATTCTTCTTCAGTGAAAAGGGTGATGTCAAGGTTGAGTTCCTCCTCAAGGTCAGTGAGGGAGGAATCAGGTTCAGGCTCAGAAGTAGTTTCTTGAGCAGAGGTTCGGTGGTGACCCCAGCAAGGGTCGGTCGAGGGATGGTGGTGAGAAATGGTGATAAAAGGTTTACAATGGTGGTAGCCTGTTTAGAGCACGCTTGACCTTTTGTTATGCTCAACTCGGGTAGAGGTAAACATAGACCTGGTCAGTTCAAGGGTTCGAGGGTTCTTCTGACAATAAGATGATTGTCAGTGGTTTCAAGGGTTTCGAGGGAGCATCCACTCAAAGTAGGACAAGGACTTCAAGGGAGACAAAGGATCCAAGGGATCAGGGAATGATGCAAGGTATGATGCTATTCCAAATAGGTCAAGTATGAGGTATATTATTGGTATTGTAGGGTTTATATAGGGGAGAGAAAAGGGAATTATTAAGCAATAGAATGTGAAGGAATTCCCAAGAATGTTTAGTAATACACAGCAAGTGAGATGGAAGAGGAAGCAATGATGTCAAGCAGGCTGTACAGCAAGACATATGTCTGATAGGAATGCATAGGAAGGTAAGCAAGATGACAAGATGTCCGACAGGAATGCTCAGAGAAGTAAGCAAGATGACAAGAGGAGAAAATGAATAGGGGTGAATCGTAACACAAAGTGCCACCAGAGGACACTAGTCTTGTCCTCTTGGAGTTTCCCCAACAACTTCAGTTGCTACTTGAACCACTACTATTGGCCTAGTACAACTTCTGATACTGCTAGTAGGTGTTGGTTGTTTCATTAGGACAAGACTTACAATGCTTGGATTAGCTACTCAAGTGCTCTTGCTATTGTCTAGGCATAAGTGGGTCTATTGAAGCACACCCTTGGTGCTACCCTTGTCTAGGTTCCCTTGCTCATTGTTGACAACATCTAGTGTCACTTGTCAAGCAAGAAGAACTCCCACTTGATGCACTCTTATGCCCATCTGTGCTAAGAGATCTTGAAGAGGATCAATCACCCTCACCCCTTGATAGTTACAGGACTCAGGGTCCTGTCCCTCCTAGAGAGGAACCAGCTTGGTTTGGAGACAGTACACCACCCTATCATCCCTCAACACCCATTGCCCCACCACTGCTTCTAGATGAACCAGTTGATTGGGATATAGTTAGGAGAAACCTTCTTTTATGCTCAACTCAGGTAGAGGTGATTGTAAACCTGGTCAGTTCAAGGGTTCTGTCTAGGATGAACATTCATTGTAGATGGTTCAACAGTTTGAGGGGATCTTCCAATGATAGGGCAATCATTGTGGTTTCAAGGGTTTCAAGGAAGTGTCCACTCAGAGTAGGACGGAGACTTCAAGGGAAACAAGGGATCCAAGGGATCAAAGACAATGCAAGGTATGATGCTATTCCAGGTAGGTCAAGTGTATGGTACATCATGGTATTGTAGGGTTTATATATGAAAGGGAATAAAGAGTTACTAAAGAATAGAATGTGAAGGAACTCCAAGGAATGATTAATAATACACAGCAAGTAAAGATGAAAGAAGAAAGAATGATGTCAAGCAGGCTGTACAGCAATACATGTGTCTGACAGGAATGTATAAGATGATAATCAAGATGATATGAAGAGCAATGGGATCACAGGAGGGGTAAACAGAATGACAAAAGGAAGAGAATAGGAGAAAACAATAGGGGTGAATTGTAACATTACCCCCGGAGTATATTCGAAGCTACAAAGAGAATAAAATCCAAATTTAAAAATCATAGTCTGCACTGGGGGAGCTTGTAATATTTGCATAGGCAGTGTTGTCCCAAACATCATCTCCATAATCTTCATCAATGTAGTTGGAAGAAAGGATAGGAGAACTAGAACATCATTGAGATGGGATGCGAGGGCAGTCTGAGTGTCTTCTGGAACATCTCCAAGTACAGCAGTGGTGGCGATGAGTGGCTTCGTCAGTAGTTACTATTCGAGGAGGGGAATGGAGATTGGTTGAGAAGAGGAGGTACTGGCAGTTGGGGAAGAGATGGCGGTAGGGGGAGAACAATGGCACCAGGGGCATCGGGATGCCACATGACCTGGTTGAATGTTGCAATAATGGTGACAGCAGTAGTTGGGGCAATTCGCCATCCAATGACCTTCCCATTGACAGTGGAAACACCGATTGGTGGGATTAGGAGGAGGTCATCATCCTTCAGCTTCCCTCCAGGCAGCAAAAGTTGTAAGTCCAGGTGGTAGCAGGCAACTAGTCATAGACGTGATGGCTTCCTGTTCAGCTTGAAGTTCTTTGAGAGTCACTTCTCTAAAAGATGCAAATGGAGTTGAGGGGACAGGAGAGGGGGGAGGAAAGAGGGAAATTGGTGTTCTAGTCCATTGTTCATGTTGTGCTTGGGCTTCTCCCAGTTCCTGATGGTAATGATTGATTTCAGAGATGGCGAGGGGCATCTGTAGTTGATAGAGGACTAAGAGGAGATTTCCCTCGGTCTGAGTTTGGATTTGTCAGAGGATGCCAATGCAGTGAGCAATGCTTTCATTGGAGGATGCAAGAGAGAGAAGGTTGGAGAGATGTTGATTTTGTAGAAGGGCATGATGGAGGTTCCACAGCAGGGATTCCATATCAAAATGGCTTCCAAAGTATAGAGTCATGCAGGGGTTGGCAAGTTGCCTAGCCATCAGGTCTAGGGCATCAGCAGTGGGGATTTCTTGGGTGCAGAAGGCAGAAATTGGGAGGTCAACAGACTGGACAGGGTCTTTGACAGGAGAAGGTGGCATATTTTCAGAGTTGGATCCCCAAGTATTGGCACCCCAGGGTTCCTGAGGGGTCAAAGACAAAGGGGAAGGGGGATGGGATGAGATTCTGTCAGCTAAAGGTATGGTGATGGAAGAGACAGAGACAGAAGGGATGGTGGAAGTAGCATGGTGGGAGTAGATGATGGGCATGGTGAAAATTCGAGAGAAAATGTTACTTGTTAAAGATGGAAGGGTGATGGTTTTTATAGTTGAGGAGGGCGGACTTTGCATGTTTCAAGTTGTGCTCAGGGACCCATAAGTCATCTTTGGCTGTGTATCCTGTTACGATCCAGGTTGGCGCCCGGAATATTCATTTTCTTTCATCCTCCCCTTCACCTCTTCGCTCAACCTTCCGCCTTGCATTCGGAGGAAGAATGTAGACGCCTAGGACAAGGGTCTACCCATCA
>JBBPLF010000929.1:0-12796 GCA_038089615.1 Aureoboletus auriporus
ATGGTCAATAGTTTGTTTGTCGAACATGCTGATATTCGTGACACCAATGGACACCAATTTCATTGGACCAGATGGGTTGAACAAACCTGTGTTGAGAAGCATGACAGCCTATAAATAATGGGAGGGTGGTCCTGAAGCCATTGGACAGCTTCATGACGGAAGAGATAAAGAACGACACGAGGGTTTCAAATACGAGGGATGAGGTTCCCCCTGGAAATCAAGATGGTGAGAACAAAGGTATGCTTCAGGTTGGGGCTGGAGAACGCGAGCAGAACGTTCATCAGGGATAATGAAAAAGAGGACGAAAGTCGTTCGGGGCAGTGATAAGTAGTACTTGATCCTCCTCAGAAACCGAGCCATTGTACTCTGAACTACGCGAAGACAGCGACTACGGGCCGACTGAACACTGGAATGTGTAAAGCCGGAGACTGTCAATTGACCATTGGGAGGAGGTTAATTAGCTTCTTCTTAGACATTGGGTGTTGTTGTTGTTTCTTTTTGCAGAGAAGTCGTTACAATAAAAAAAGAGATCGGATGAGGTGGTCGGAAGCTTTGTTCGTTTGGGATCGGGTACAGTCACGTGGCACTAGCTAACTGCGGTGTGCCGAATTTGGAAGTCGGCTCGACACGTCAATTGCAAGGGACTCGTACAAGGCTGCTGGTAGAGCACCATGTCTTCCCAGTCCCCACCTCGCCCCTTCTCGCCCGCCGCCGCCTACAACGGCGCACGCACATCAACGGATAGCGAACCTAGTACGAGCGCGTTCCTGGCCAACGGCACGGCCCACGATGACGCCGACCAAGATTCAGACATGGACCCCCTCGAGCGACTCCAACGCCAGCTCGCGCGCGAACGCGCAGAAAAAGACGACCTTGCAGGACAATACCGCAACCTGCTAGCCAAACTGACCACCATGCGTACCACCCTCGGCAACAAGCTCAAGCAAGACGCCGTACGTAGCCACGTATCCCATCTCCCCACACTCACGACGACGACATGTCTAGGAAGAACTCGATCGTCGAGAACTGCACGTGCAAACGTTGATGGCTCAAAACGACGATTTGAGCGCGACGGTGGAGACACTCAAGACGGAACTCGTGGCGTCGCATGTGGAGAACGAGCGAACGGCGCGCGAGCTGGATATGTTGAGATATCGGGATGTGAGTGAGAGCGAGGCGAGCGAGCGAGAGTTGCGATCGGCATTGGGAGAGTTGGAGTGCTGTCGGTTGGAGAGGGATGAATTGGAGAGGGGGGTGATGCAAGAGCGCCTTGCTGTGGAAGAGGCGCGGGGGATTGCGGAGATGATGAGGCGGGAGGTGGAGGTGGAGAGGGTGGCGAGGGAAAGGGAGACGGGGGAGTTGGAGACAGCAAGGGAGACAGCTGCAAATTTGCAGTCGGTGCTCGAGGATTTCCAGACAGGTGTGTGTCTTGTGGGTGTGGGGACGTGGTGTTGACGCGCACCAGCAAGGGAGCATGAGCTGCGTCAGGCTGTCAAGGATTACAAGACGCAACTGGACGATGTCACACTGTCGTTGGCAGAGTATAAGCGGCGTGCACTTGATGCCGAGGTTTGCGTTACCTCTTTTGCCTTGAGTCGTATTTCTTATTCGCAGTGTAGCTCCAATTGGAAGAGAACAAGAGTAGTGCATCACGAACAACAGAATTGGAGCAAGAGGTCAAGGAGAAGAACCTCCTCATTGGAAAGCTGCGGCACGAAGGTTTGTCTGTTGCATGTGTCATGCCACCCGTGCTGACTTGGGTTAGCCGTCATCATGAATGAACACCTTATTGAAGCTCTCCGCCGTCTTCGGAAATCATCTTCTGACACCAACGTAGACCGTCGACTCGTCACCAACGTGTTGCTTTCCTTTTTGTCGACCCCTCGCGCCGATCCAAAGAGATTCGAGATGTTGGGGTTACTCGGAACTATTCTTGGATGGGACGATGCGGAGAGGGAAAAGGCTGGTTTGATCAGGAGTCTGGGCGCATCTAGCGCTGGCGCAACCGTGAATGGGACTTCAGGCATATTTTGGGGGACACCCAGAAAAAGCAAGAATTTGGAATTGGAAAAGACGGATGAGACAGAGGTTTGCATCCATCTTAAACTCGGTGGCGTTTCTTTATTACTCAACGGCATCACCAGTCTTTTTCCCGTCTATGGGTCGAGTTTTTGCTCACGGAAGCCAATCAAGGCGAGTCTCAATCTCCGCAGACGTCGCCGTCCAAGTCGTTGTTGCATACCTCGATGCCCAGTAGTCCTTCGCATTTACCGAATCGCATCTCGCTTTCATCAAGACCGGTGTCGCCGACAGGCATCCAGGGGATGCGCCGGTTGGGTTCGTGGACGTCGCTCGGTGCTGCAGCGGCCAGTTTACCGAGTTTAAGCCTGGGGTCGCCGCCATCGCGGAAAGGCAAGGAAAGAGAGGTTATACCATGACGCGTGCGGTTGATACCTACGGCGAATGATGGACACGCCACAGTTCGTGACTTAGTTGGCCGTGTACATGTTGACGTGTTTTAGCGGATCAGGCACTTGGGGACAATATTCATTCTTTTCTTTCCATTTAGGTACGACGGATGAAGGGGTGCTAGCCGTACGTGTGAAGCTGAAGGTTATTTGATCCCGACAAGTCCGCGAGAACGGCCTCGATGCTGATGTTCTTCTACACGGGGATGTATTTGCTACGCCGCGGTGGGAAACGCGCTCGGAAGCTTGTCCAATGCTCCCACCTTGTATTAATATTGTGCCTGCAATTGCACACAGCAAGCTGCGTTCTAAGTACTTGCAATGAGATAAGAGAAAGTGCACGCGACTACGGCGCTCCGCAGTACTACGTACACGGTAAAGCGAACCCAGAACCACCAACCCTACGAACTGTGAATCCGGAAAGAAGGCACAATGAGGCTGAATTTAGATAACACATTTAACGTTTGTTGCTGTAGCCCCTGCGGGGAATCTATACAAGGGTACATTACTTGACTCTATATGGTTCTGAGAATACTAGCAGTTGGGTCGTGTGGGCAGTAGGCACATGGGTGCCCAATTTTCAAGTTAAACAGACCCCAAAATGAGGCCAAGCCTAAATGGCGTAGTAACGTACGATAGGATATCTCCGGAGATGTCTTGTCGGTGGTAAAAATGGCGCCATACAGGAGCTAGAACGCTCCGAATCCTCAGCTGCATTCGTTGTAGCGAGGCGTCGTCGCAGGTTCGCAGCGAAAAATTGTGAGGGTCACGCCTGTGACGTGACGCAGCCGCCTAGAACCCTGCTGTTGCTGTGTGTGCGCGCGTGAAGTTCTAAAGTGGTCAGATACTGTTGATGAGAAGAACTCGTGTTTTCTTCCTACGTTGGGGTCCTCTTGGCAGCAGGGTTCTGGAGTGAGTGAGGCCGTACGACCGGGTCATCGCATATTCGAAATACTAATATTCAGCCAAGGGCAAGTGGCATCAAACTACACCATTCCGTTGTTGCAGATATGATCAAACTCAAGTCCGTCCGTCTTCTCGAAACGTTCGTTAGATCGGTATCTATAGGCTGTGAATGTGCCCCCCTCTACCCCTAGCCTGCTTCCTTTTTAAAAGGTCCGAAACATTGTGGGCACAACGAGGGGGGGCTGGGGATTCGCATAAATAGGCGGAGGGGAGATTTGTTGGGGAATCTAACTGTCTGATATCGATATCATGTTGCCCTGGCTTGGATACTACTTCATCGCTTCCCTCATTGTGTTATGGGCTGCAAAGTCCCTGATGATCGCTCCGACCCGCGTGCGTAGTTACAAACGCACGACGGACATTCACGCGCTTCTCAATCCCCCCAACGTCCCCTTGGGGGACCTCCTAGCCGCACGCGCAGTGCCCAATCAGAGATTGGTGCATGCCTTCAGGCTGACGAACACGTTTGTCAGCGGAGATATCAAGGTCCATAGGACTTTTACAGCAGGCGCCAAGGTGCTCATTGCCGGGGCGGGCGATAAAGAGAACCCGTGGCGTGCAGTGGCGTTGAGCGCCGAAGCAACAGCCCACCAATTCATCCCCCAATCCAGCGTCGCATTCTCGACTCTCATCCAATGCGTTACTTTTGCCGTCGTCCTCTCCGCCCTCTTCAATGTCGACCTCGACGCGCTACGTTATGATGACGTGGTCTGCGCCACAAACATTATAAACCAACGCTGGACGGATTCGAAGACCAAGGACGCCGCTGAGATGCGGCGAGACGATTCCCTGCGCAGCTTGACCGAATACCTCGACCGCTGGATCACCGACCAGGACCGCTACCCCAATCCTCTGAACTTTATATTACCCGCATACGAAACCATGTGGCGCGTTGTCGCCACAACGGTAGCTTATGTCTACCGTTGCAGTGACAACTCACTCCATGAAGTTGTCACAGCATTTGGGAGAGATCCTACCGAGGAGCATTTCGTGGCCTTTGGAGAGGATGGCTTGCAACCGAGCATGCAGTCCATTGTCTTCGAGGTCCTTCGGCTACATCCACCAACGAGACACATTGTGCGCATGCCTACCCAGTCTCAATCCGAGTCGTGGTGGCGTGCGCTCATCGCGGCTGCGCCTCGGCAAGAGATTGCGGATATAGAGGGCGTCCACTTGTCAGAGCAGTATGGGAAGAACTCGGAAAAGTTTGATCCAATGCGGTTCCATCCGTCGCGAGTGGCATGCCCAGATTTATTGTCGTTCGGGTATGGGAGGCTGAAGTGCATCGCGGCCGGTTGGGCTCCGATGGCAGCAGCGATTATCGCTGCGACCATTATTTTGCAGATCGACGAGGGACGGTACACGGTAACAACCAGCCCAAAAATCGGGGGGCGGAGTGGATGGGAGGGGTGGAAGGTTAACAAGGAGGTCGAGTGATGTCGATGAGCGACAGGGAGAACATTGTGTCAAAGGTTGACCTGTGCCTTCCCCGCCGATTATCAGGCGAAGACTGTGGCGGTTGTATGATAGCGTGTTCGAAATCGATTACTGCGTGCACTTGTACGATATATCATCGTGTATATCCCGCGAGATTGAGGATTGTAATTCACAAACGATCAATGCTGAGTATCGGTCGATCAGGTTATACCCTCTGTGAGCGCAGTCAGCACCCGCGGAGTTACCCCGGACCCTCGCGGGAGTACTATCCTGATCTCTAACTAGTACCGATGAAGTGGAACTTGATCAGGAAAGCGATGTCATATTCGCTGACGAATCATGATAACTTTAAAGTGAGGGTACCTTTTCTCGACTGATCGTTAAGGGCGTCCATCAAAGAACAAAAGCTCATGCGTTAGACTTTGAAGACAGCTGCAGATCGTTGTGTAGCCAGAGATACAACGATATGCAGCTATCCTCAAAGTCCCTTGTTCGTCCTGCTGGGAAGCGAAAGTGAGTTAGTAGACTGCGTTTCGTGAAAGATCGTCCTGGAGGATGTGAAGCATAAGTTCTCGATCGATACCAAGGTACGTGAGACGAATCAACCGAGTACCAAGCTCCTCTGGTCGAAGCACTTCGAGAGTCATGGTCGTAGGGATCTGACGGGACATGCGGCGACACCTCACTTTGAATCTCGATTAGCTTTTCAGCAGAGAGATGTGCCGACAAATCAGGTGCGCTCCGAGAGGGATGGTAGATTTGATACCAGTGATATGTTCCGAGACATGCGGCGATCGTGAGATGAGGGGGCACCAAAGAAGTGCTATAGGAGAACACACCTCGACACTTGTACTAGATCATTATTTCCGACCCGGCCCGAGAATTTCTACCGGAGTTTGAGGGGATTGACCTACACGATGCAATTGCCACGGATTGAGATACCACACCAGTTAAATAGTACGCCATCATGCTGGAACCAGAGGAAAGTACCCCACTCTTCAAGGGAAACTGCTTCTGCGGGGCGGTGACCTTTTCGCTATTCGGTCTCCCCCTGCTAAGCGCCTATTGCCACTGCACCAATTGTCAGAGGCACACGGGCAAGTGTCATATTCCCTGCGGATGTCGAGACATGGACGTTGAGCCTTGGAATAGGGTGTCCGTTCGTCCACACGATGCACTTCCAGGAGAAAGATTTTGTTTGGACGTGGCTCCGTGAGCGGCGTCTCAACGAGACACTCGACTACTACGAAAATCCGTTGAAACCGTATAAACGGCGATTTCGGTGTAAGCTGTGCGGGTCCCCGGTGGCATCGTTCAACGCACAAACCGGCCGGTACAGCGTATGGGGTGCGGGTCTTGAGAGGGGGCCTGAGGGAGAGATATTGAACTGGGAGCAGGTTAAGCCAACCGCACATCAGTTCTACGGAACACGAATGCTGGATGTGAACGACGAACTAGGGAAATGGGAAGGATACCAAGGAGAATCCAATGAGATGATGATCATAGAGCTCGGATTTTCTCGGGTACAATGACGTGGCTATACATTTTCGTTTCAGTTCGGTCTCTCACTGTGCGTAGTACACACTCATGCTCTCAAAACACATCGTCGCCGTCGCACGCAACCGCGCTGCATTTGCATCCACCGCTGCAGTGGCCAGGACTTGGTACGAATTCTCGTCATTTACTGTCTCTGTTCTCGCTCAGACGTCACCAGCAATGCCGCAGCCTCGCGCCTCATGCGCGCACAGTTTCATGCTACGCATCTCCTCCAAGGTCGGTCCTATGACGTGTCTTTCTTGCATCTCCGGACCATGACAGTTGTGTTGTAGCCGAGACCGTCAAAGTTCCCCAGATGGCAGAATCCATCTCAGAAGGCACCCTCAGGTCATGGTCGAAACAGGTTGGCGATACCGTCGAGGCTGACGAAGAGGTGGCCACCATCGAAACGGACAAGGTACGTCCTTAGCAACCTGTGCATCATTCACGACTTGAACTAGTGTGTTCTTTATCTAGATTGATGTCACCGTCAATGCCCCCGTTTCCGGAACAATTGTCGAGCTTCTTGCAAAGGAAGAGGATACTGTCATTGTCGGGCAAGAACTCTTCAGATTAGAAGCTGGGCAAGTCAGTGCGTGTTGCCGTTCTTCATTCTGTTGCTTGCCACTCATCACAGTTTAGCTGCTGCCGCCCCCAAGGAGGACAACGCACCCGAAGCCCCCCCACCTCCAAAGGCTGCGGAGGCAGCCCCGCCGAAAGAACAACCTACCCCTTCCCCACCTCCCCCACAGAAGACTATTCCGGTGGCCCCCAAAGAGCCCAAAGCGGTCAAGCAGGAATCAAAACCTGAACCGGCCGCGCCTTCCAGGGTGCCAGGCAGTCGCAATGAGACTAGGGCAAGCTATCATTTCTTCGCACTCGCTTCGTCCTCTAATCTCCGCCCAGGTTAAAATGAATCGTATGCGCTTGCGTATCGCTGAACGTCTCAAAGAGTCTCAGAATGCCGCCGCTTCTTTGACTACCTTCAACGAAATCGACATGTCCTCGCTCATCGAGATGCGGAAAAAGTACAAAGATGATATACTCAAGGAGCACGACGTCAAACTCGGTTTTATGAGCGCGTTCGCTCGTGCTTGCACACTTGCATTGCAAGAGATTCCTGCTGCAAACGCGTCTATCGATGGCGAAGAGATTGTTTACCGCGACTTTGTTGATCTCAGCGTTGCTGTCGCAACTCCCAAAGGCTTGGTCACACCCGTCGTCAGAAACGCCGAAACCATGAACTTTCTTGCGATCGAGAAAGAAATTGCCTCTCTTGGCAAGAAGGTCTGAAGATCTCGTTACCCGATCTAGCTGGTTTGCTCATGACACTCTCAGGCTAGAGACGGTAAACTTAGTCTCGAGGACATGGCTGGCGGTACATTCACCATGTCAGTCCATTCCCTTGCAGCGTGAATCGCACTAATGTCAGGTGTTCAGTTCAAACGGTGGCGTCTTTGGCTCATTGTACGGCACTCCCATCATCAACCTCCCACAATCAGCCGTGCTCGGTATGCACGCTATCAAAGAGAAGCCAGTCGTTGTGAACGGCCAGATTGTAATTAGACCAATAATGGTCGTTGCTCTCACGTATGACCATCGTCTTCTCGACGGACGGGAAGCTGTCACTTTCCTTGGTTCGTCGGTGTATCATGTCTCTGCTTGACTTTGCTAACGATGCACATTGTAGTTAAAGTGCGCGATTACGTTGAAGACCCTAGGAAGATGCTCCTCGCTCCTTTTTAACCCATATTTTTGTGATGACCATTTTCGTTCCAGTAGTCTTCTAATTCATACTTTAAATTTTGTCCACACTTTCTGGCATGCATGCTAGATATTTCTTGCAACATTGGAGTCAGTATAACTGGTTCGAGGACAACCGTAGTTTATTGCACGACTCGTCGGACTCGGTCTGACATCACTCGAGCAAATCAATCATTCGGACACTCGAGAATTCGGTATCTTTCTACTTGATTACTCATACACGTACGAAGCGAACTTCGTTCCATGTCCGAGTAATACAAGTCGTTGACCCTGCCATCACCGATGGAAAAGTACGGACGCACGAGTAAGCGCGTCTGGCCTGTCTTGGTAGCGTTTGCGCTCGCAGCTTTCTGCTTGTCTTGGACTTTCCTCTCCATTGGTCATTCCCATCGGTACGTCCGCCTGCCATTGCACGCCGCAGACACGCTCGCAAAATGTCGTTCCCTGTCCCTCAAGCCAGCTCCCCCTCCTGGGTTCAGCGAACGCGTACGGTCGGATAGATATGAGCCGGGAACGACCTCGGTGCTGGTTCGAAATGCCACTATCTGGACTGGTTTGCATGAGGGAGGGGACGTCGTACATGGTGAAATCTTGCTAGTGGACGGACTGATCAAACGTGTCGGGGATGTGAACGCCTTGCCCCAGTCTATCGAAATCGTCGATGCTGAGGTGAGCCCGAGCACGAATTCAACTGCATTCAAGTGACGCCTGCGTACGTGCAGGGTGCATGGGTCACTCCAGGGTGAGTACACAACGACTCAGGAGAGCTCACTGTCCTGACCATGAAACGCAAGCATTGTCGACGTTCATTCTCACATCGCTGTTGGGTCGTCCCCGATGCTCCAAGGTGCCGCCGATTTCGACTCTCACAAAGGTCTCACCTTGCCCTGGTTACGGTCCCTCGATGGTCTGAACACGCACGACGAGGGTTATGCCCATGCTATCGCAGGAGGCGTCACCACGTCTCTCATCCTTCCCGGCTCTGCTAACGCTATCGGTGACCACCGCTTTTCCAACCTAAGTTGAGGGTTACAGGTTAAGTCTCTTTATAGGTGGACAAGCGTTTTCAATCAAGTTGCGGACGACGAGTGAAAAGTCGCCTTCGTCGCTGTTGGTCGATCCACCTTATGATCTCAATGGCACACAGGTGGACTACAATATCCCGCCACGTTGGCGTCATATGAAGTATGACTTTGCATTGTTATGATTGACCGCATTGCTGACGTGTTTCATAGGCATGCATGTGGTGCGTATCTAGACATGCCTACTTGTATCAATTAACAGTAAAATTTCGTTACCAGGAGAGAACCCTTGTAGGTATCCTGGCAATTTCTTCTCTCCCCAGCCTAACGTGTTTTGGTTGCAGCAGGGACCTATTCAGTATCGAGAATGGATACTGTATGGTCATACCGTGAAGCGTGAGTACTCGTAATCGTTTTGTTGCGCTCACTTTGGAAGCTGGCTCACAGCTACGAGCATGCCCGTCAACTCAAGGACCAGCAAGACGAGTATTGTTCGAAAGTCTTCGCTGATGATTGGGAAGGACTTGGCGAGTTTCCGGATGATTTACAATGGGAAGCTCTCGTAGATACCTTGAGGGGGAAAGTCAAGGTGAATATAGTGTTCGGTATGACATGGAGGCGAACAAACTCCTTTTTAGGTTCAAACACATTGTTATGAAGCCGTCGATTTTGATGCGTTTGTGAGGGTATGCACATCATCTGGGGCTCTATCTTGTGGATTCTAGCCTTTCTTTAGTTATCCAACGAGTTCAAATTCCCGGTTGCTGCGTTCCATCATGCCCACGAGGCCTACCTTGTTCCAGCCGTCCTCAAGCGAGCTTACGGTGAGACCCATCTTTGCATCGTGAATAGGAAATTCATCGTTCTTGCAGAACATCCTCCCGCTATTGCGATGTTTGCATCTTTCGCAAGGTAGAACATGTCCTAGGGTTGGATATCGATATCGAAACTGATCACGACCAGGTACAAACGTGAAGCATACCGCCATTCAGAATTCGCGCCTCGTATCCTGAATGAGCAGGGGATAAAAATCGTTATGAAGGTCAAATGATCCATATCGATTTATCGTCACATGATGTTGACCTGGTCACGATTTAGAGTGACCATCCGGGTATTATATCTCGCTGGCTTTTACACGAAGCCCAGCAAGCCCACTATTATGGGCTTCCAACAAACGTTGCTCTTGCTTCTGTCACGACGAGCGCGGCCGAACTACTTGGACTGGATCATCGCCTTGGTTACATCAAGGAAGGCACGTAAAGTCCTCGGCAGTACGTTCCAGGAACTGACGCCCTTTCGCAGGTTATGATGCAGGCAAGTCACGAATAATTGTGGTCCGGGCTCGATTCTCAATGGGAGTATCTCAGATCTTGTTATTTGGGACAGCCATCCGTTGACACTCGGTGCCACGCCGGTGCAAGTATTCATTGACGGTATACCTCAGCTACAAGTGTCCTTTACAAAGAAGAAGGAAGACGGACAAACTTGCCCAATAACGCCAAATTTCGACGAAGAAGCCGAGGGTACTGTCAAGTTCGTCGGACTTCCCCCTCTAGAAGCGAATCCCGTTAGGTCTGGTGTCGGCGTCTTGTTTCGAAACGTGTCCAGCATGTGGCAGAGGGACGAATCTGGGGTCCATTCTGTCTTTTATACTCGCAGTGCCGACGACGAAGGCATCGTCTTGGTTGAACATGGGGAAATTGTCTGCGCGGGCTCGATGGGAACTTGCGATTCTTTTGTTGGCGAACACCTGAGAATGATTGACTTGGAGGGTGGGTCTCTCACCCCTGCCTTAGTCTCCACAGGGACCGCGCTCGGTCTTCAGGAGATAGCGATGGAGACAAGTACTTCAGATGGTCCTGTCTTTGACCTACTGAAGGGGTCCATCCCGGTTGTTCTGGGTGAAGGTAGCATCACTCGCGCCGTCGACGGCCTCGTGTTTGGGACTCGAGATGCTCTGTGAGGCCGTCACGTTTAGGGTGTGCCAGGCAGGCTGATGATCTTTTGCAAAGGCTAGCTTATCGTTCTGGTGTTTCGACCTCCATCACGTCGCCCATTTCGAACGGTTTACTTGGCGGCTTGGGTACTTACTTTTCACTTGGGGCGAAACACAAGCTGGAGAAGGAAGCCGTGCTCAGCGATGTCACTGCCGTTCATGTCGCGGTCCTACACCAGGACGGAGGACCGAGTGTAAGCACGCAGATAGCCGCACTCCGTCATCTTTTGTTGGGGCCGTACACAGGCGAGCGAGGGGCATCGTTTGAAGCAGTTGTCAAGGTCCTCGTTCATGACTTGGCTCCAAGGGCCTCGAATCTAACATGGACTTGCAGGGAGAGTTGCCTCTGGTCATCAACGTGAAAAACGCCGACATCATTGCGAGTCTTTTGAAGCTCAAACGAGAGGTGGAAGCGGTTTCCGGTATACCAATCAAGATGACCCTTGTAGGCGCAGGCGAGGCACACCTCATTGCTGCCGAGCTGGCAGCTGCGAACGTGGGTGTCATCGTTGCCCCTCCTAGACCATTTTCATATACCTGGGAGGGTCGCCGGGTGTTAGTCGTCTCGTTGCAGTTGTTCCTGAATGGTTGACTGAAGTGTTGTATTCAAGCATTCAAGGACCGCCTGTTACTGAACAAAACCTGGTGACGACGTTGTTCGCACACGGGGTGACCGTTGGTATCGGACACCAAGGGGTGGAAGAAGATGCGCGGATGACGAGTTGGGCTGCGCGCAACCTGAGATGGGACGCCGCTTGGGTGAGTTCAAATGGATTAATGACTTGGTACATTATACTGACGCGATATAGGTACACGTTGATTCCCGTGGGGTGATTAGCATAGAGGATGCGTTGAACATGGCGACGACGAACGTCGAAAAGTTGATGGGGGTGACTCGGAGAGCATCGGAGAGTGATATGGTCGCTACGAAAGGCGGGGAGTTGCTTGGTTTTGAGGGCAAGGTAGTCGCAGTGTCGTCTCCGAGGCGCGGGGTAGTCGATCTTTTTGAGTAGTTCGGCTAAATTTACTTTTCGTAACCGTAAGTCATCGACGGATACTTTGATATGATCGAGACGCGGGCATTGGTGGTGAAGGAGTCTCCTCCGGGGAGGAAACCAATCTATCATGATGCGGTCTTGGAGAGGCGTCGAATACCTACCTTGCAAAAGGGTGAAATCCTGGTGAAGATGAGCGCCGTGGCGTTTAACCACAGGGATGTCCGTATCACTTTTCCACCATTTCGAACCGCATTGGACTGTGATACCCTTGCTCTAGCTTTGGATTCGTTACGGACAATACCCTGGTATTGCGTTCGGGGCTACGTTCGGGGCAGATGGTGCGGGTGCGTACACAGTGACATTCAATTCAGCGCGTTGTATTTGCAGCTTACTAGTATACGACTGATCCCCAGGGACGGTCGTCGCATCTGCGGACCCCAATGACGCCCTCCTACATAAACGCGTATTCCTGATACCCATCCGCGGCTGGAAGAGCAGCCCCGACGCCCCAGAACCCGGGTCAGTCCCCCCCCCCCCAACCCTCCCGACCCCCCAACAACACCCCCCCACCCTCTGCACGCCTCTCCCGGCCCCGGCCGGCGGCCCCCC
>JBBPLF010000930.1:0-13681 GCA_038089615.1 Aureoboletus auriporus
GGACCACTTTGGTTCTCACGGTCACGTGACATTCTTACATAATCATTCCAGAACATTCTATGACATCATACCTTAGGGCAGACATGTATAGCCACACGCGCACGGACCAGTAGCACAGCATTTGTATAGTATATAAACTAATGCATCTCAACGTAGAACTTCAGTCAAGTTCTCGTTGAATTTCCCCTCAACTCCTCTTGTCTCTTAGTCAGTATCAACTGTGTGCGCCTGTGTCCAGTATTGGATTAGGGTCGACAACAGCTTCTGCAAGGCCGACCAAGAGGAAGATAGAGTATTCATTGGGTAAGGGTTCTAAAAGTCAGATATCTGAGCAATATCTGATGCGCGCAGGGTTATGGGTGCCACTGGAGTTGGAAAATCTACGGTATGAGTGTCGTCATACGTGATATGTCCGACTCACGTGACTTATGCTACAGTTCATCAACCTCGTCGCCAAATCAGACCTCAACGCTGATGACGGGATCGAATCAGTCACGACTGATCCAACAGAAGTTCCCTTCGTCTTCAACGGCCGGGGGGTGACGCTCATTGATACCCCCGGGTTTGAAGATTCCAGCGGGGATGAATTCGAAATCGTCAGAAAACTGTCTGACTACCTTAAGGATAAGTGCGTCAAATGAACAAGAGTATATTAACTACCTAATTTTATTTTACTTCTCAACAGATATGAATACGAACAACACTTACATGGGTTGATTTATTTCCACAATATCTCTGCTCCGAGACTCACCGGCCCATCGAAGACCAGTTTAGGCAAGAGTGGTGTGTTTGATATGAGCAGGCCGAGACTGATATACGCTCTAGAAATATTCAAGCAGCTCTGCGGTGGTGAGAGCTACAAGAACATGGTCATCGTGATGACGAGGTGGCCTACGACGTTTGAAGATAAGAAGGAAGAGAATGCGTACCTGAGGAGAGAGCGTGAGCTGAAAACTAGTCCTGCGGCTTACAAAGACATTCTGGACGACACGTGTGGGCCCGATGGTACCGATCGGAAAGGTGGGAAGGCGTTCCGCTATGTCGGCAGGAATAACCAAAAGACTGCCGACGAGATCATTCAACATATTATCGACAATAACAAGCCTCAACAACTTCAAAATGCGAAGGAAAGAGTGGAGGGAGGCATGTCGGTGGCCGAGACTGCGGCGGGACATGTAGTTGACGAAAAATTGACTGCCAAAATGAAGGAGTTAGAAGCGAAAGGGATCAGGGATCAGGAAAAGATTGACGCATTGACTAAACGACTAAAGAAGCTGGAAGAGGAGAAAGAAGAGGCCGCGAGGAACAAAATGGTCCTCAGCATCCTGTCGTAAGTCAACATCACCTGCCGTCGATATCCCCATTATCTCGGCATTGATATGGCATTTTCAGACCCGAGGAGCCCACTTCCTCTAAGACTCCGGAGACCCTGCACAACATTATGTCTGTCACCGTACACAAGCCGTACACAATGTCGTCTGTTAAATACCAGATCTACGCACATGATCCGAGGTGAGTCTGGTTTAATCAATCTGGGTATTATTGTTCGTGTTGATGTCATGCCATCGGAAGGTGGCCAGTGAAGCATCAGTATCTGACGGTCGAAACGAAGCTCACCATTAATGGCGAACCCGAACGAATGGAAGAGTTTGTGAAAGACAACGTAGATTTGACTATGGTGGGAATCAGAAATGGATCCACGTTCGGTGAGCTATTAGCAATTGTGGACTTAGTTTATTTGTCGTGTCCTTATTCTTTCTCAGTTGTTCGCAACAGCAAACAAGTCGATCACAAAATTTCGTGGCTCGTGCGGAATAGCTCCCGCGGCACATTTCAAGGTCGTGCTGCGGGTATGGTGAGGCATTTGGCTCGTCTCCGGGATAAGAACACTCGTTCCAAGGAACTCGAGAAATGGATGAAAGCTGACTTTGAAAGGTTGGAAGCCAAAGCGAAAGCGGGAGGTGAGGCCGGTGAGGTTTCGGGTTTCGTCGCTCAGTTACAGGCGAACGCTACAAGCGTTACGAAAAACTACATGAACGGTTTGACTGGAGGAAAGGTTGGCAAAGACTATCAATGATACGCGATGCGTCTGCTTTTACATACCCACATGTATATGTGTTCTGCAAAAGGGGGCGGACAACAAAGTGATGTACTATTGCAATATGATCCGTCTGCATCGATGCGTAAGGTGATGAATGAACGGTAGGATTAGGGAAAGACACGGGTCCATGGATTACGCCTTGGGCTGCGGTTTTCCGAACGGATTTGTACCGGAGACTGGCTACATGAATCATGACCCGCTCCTAAGTTGAGTCCTACCCATACCCATACCCATACCCGCCACACCCGACGGGTGCGATCTCGAACGGCCCAGAAGCTAAGGCAGGGATGTTTCGATAGGTCCAAGAATGGGGACCGTATAGCTGAACTGGCTCAGCATCATTATACTGCCAATGAGGCCGCACTACCCTCAACTTTTCTGGAAGCGCTAGGTTGTAGAAGTATTGTGGAGAGGTTCGAGAACTGGCGTGAGATCCGTTCAAGTTGAATGTCCGAGTCCGACTTGATATACATATGGGGTTCCCATCGAAGTCGTCCCTCCGACGCCGCCCAATTGCAAACTTGGCTCACCATCGCACTCTCACGGTTCCCCCGTCGTTTACAGGAGTACCTCCTATGTCGTCCCTACTGATAAGTTGATATTACCCTCGTCGCCCCAAAGGGTTCCGTCCAATTTTTTAAGGAGAGTATCAACTCCAGTATTACCGTCTTCCAGGATGTCCTGGGGAGGCAAAGGAGACGGTTGTTGCTCTCGGTGTTGCTATCGGCTCTGGCGATCACATCCTCAAGGCATGTCCGTGAGTTGCCTTGCTGTCTCCCCGCATCCGCTGTGCACCTGTGTGAGCGACGCCCTGGTTGGATATGCTGACCGACCCGCAAAATTCAACTCTGAACAGTTCGTCATTGTCGTCTCCCCTCGTCCTCACTGCATGCTCACCCGTCCCAGTCGCCCTCAATCCCAGTCCCTCTGGGAAAATTTCCGTCAATATTTGACCATAACAGGGAAACTCGTGTCCATCTCCACCGTTTTCCCGCTCCCGCTCTCGTGCTAGGTAATCATCGATTGTCCTACTACCCCTGTGACCCGCCAGTCCAGCCCCTACCGCTATCTCTCGCTCACCCACATCCGCTCACACTAAGCTCCCATCGAGTCCCATGTGACGCTGGTTCTAGCGTAGCCCGCAAACAACTCGGAAAGGAGGACACTATCGCCAACTGGAGGCGCTCGACTAAAAGGCGTCCATTGAGCGACTTTGTACGCTTTCATTGGTAAAAAAAGGCAAGTGGGACGTCGTGTAAACTGCGTTGAGTGATTGTGCCTTCATTAGACAATCGTGGCACAAGCACCGAAGAATTGGGACGAAGATATCAATGATAAGACTTTACAAGAACGACTGCATAATAAAGGCATATTCGCCACACGCCGAGTCCCGGGGGGCCTGCGCCTGTTTTGACAAGTTGTGTATCGATCGTGTTCTAATTGCCGCTGCTGGCGATGACTCGGATATCAATGTTAAATGATCCACCCAGAAGTGGTTCTTTCACTCTCATGCACAAATTCCCGAAGGGCACGCTTCAAGTTGTATCCTATCATTGACGCCTACGGTATAAAGGTCGCGATGTATTTGCCTTCCATGCAATTTCGCTCCTCGCTGCCAGTGTCCCCCACGGCCTCAACGAATTCAAGTCGTCGTGAAGTAACCTAATTATGCCTTCAGAAGATATTTTCATTGGGCATGTGTTCTAAAACTCGGACATTTTAGCAAGATCTGATGGTGCACAGGGTCATGGGTCCCACTGGCGTCGGAAAATCTACAGTTTGAACACCATCATACTTGCTATGTGCGGCTGACTCGTCATTACAGTTCATCAACCTCTTGGCTAAATCACAGCTCAAGGCTGGCAGTGGGATTGAGTCGGTCACGGGTGACCCGACAGAAGCGTCTTTCGTCTTCAACGGCCGGAAAGTGAGGCTCATCGATACCCCTGGGTTCGAAGATTCCGGGGGGGATGAATTCGCGATCGTCAAAAAATTATCTGACTACTTCAAGCTCAAGTACGTCATATGAATAGTAATATATCAGCGTTTCAAATATCATGTTGTGCTTCCTAACAGATACGAGCACGGACATCATTTGCATGGCTTGATCTATTTCCACAATATCTCTTCCCCCAGGCTCACTGGCCCAGCGAGGACTAGTATAGGCAAGCAGCATGTTTTACATGAGCAGGCCGAGACTGATATATGTTCTAGAAATTTTCAAGCAGTTCTGCGGTGACGAGAATTACAAAAATATGGTCATCGTGATGACGAGGTGGCCTACTACGTTCGAAGATGCGGAAGAAGAGAATACGTACGTGAGGAGAGAGCATGCGCTCAAAACCTGCCCCGCCGCTTACGAAGATATCCTGGACGATACACATGGTTCTGGTGGGAAGCTGTTCCGGTATATCGGCAGGCATAACCCAGAAACCGCCCACGAGATCATACAGCATATTATCGCCAATAACAAGCCGCAGCCACTTCGAAATTCGAAGGAAAGAGTGGAAGGAGGCAAGTCGGTGGCCGAGACTGGGGCAGGATATGCAGTCGATAAAGGATTGACTGCCAGATTCAAGGCGCAAGAGGAGAAAGAGGTTAGGGATCTGAAAAAGATTGACGAGTTGAATGAACTGCGAAAGAAGCTGGAAGAGGAGAAAGAGGAGGACGAGAGGAATAAATTGGTCCTCAACATCTTTTCGTAAGCCAATACTCATCTGCAGTCGTCCTCACTTATTATTTCGGCACTAACATGGCATTGTCAGACCCGAAGAGCCCGCTTCCTTTGACAGTCCGGAGATCCTGCAGGAGATTATGTCTGTCACTGTCAAGAAACCATACACAATGTCGTCTGTCAAATATCAGATCTTTGTGCAGGATCCGACGTGACTCTGATCCAATTAATCTGACTGTTCGTACTGATTTCATTCTGTCAGAAAGTGGCCAGTGGCGGAACAGTATTTGACAATCGGGATTAGTGGTGAACCTAAACGGGAAGGGTTTGTGAAAGACGACGTAGATTTGACTATGGTGTACATCAGGAATGGGTCCATGATAGGTGAGCTATAAGCAAGCGGGCGTAGATTTGGCTTGCTTCTTGGGTCCTCACTCTTCGTCTTGCTCGTTTCTCCAGTCGTTCGCAATAGGAAACAAGTCAATGACAAAGTAACGTGGATCCTGCAGAATGCCACAAAGGATATATGGTTGATAGGTAACGTTTTGGCATGGTGCTCGAAACGGCTAGGGAAAGGGTTCATCGCGGCTGGAAAGAACCTTCCTTACCTGCTACTCGAGAAGTTGATGAAAGCTGACCTCAGAAGGTTGGAGGGTGGCGCCTAAAGGGCTTCACCACCCACTGGAAGGTGGGGGCCAATGCCACAAGCGTTGCGAAAAACATCGCGAATGGTTTGGCTGGAGTCTGGTGGAGATATTGGCAAGGACTACGATACGTTTCTGAATATATTTTTTAATATACTAAGGCGCAGCGCTGTATGGCGTGCACTTGAGTGTGCATCCACGTCTCTTCGATCCATGGCATATAACAATCACTAAAAAAAAGGAAAGTCACTGTTAAACAGCGTCTGAGACGCTATTGTGGCCAAAACTAGTGTCCGTGACGCTGTTATCTGGGACGCTTCTAAGTAGCGTCCGCTGAAGCCTAAGGACGCTGGTAATTAGTGACAGATCCCTTGTGGCGCTAATTTCGTAACGCTGCCGTTTCAGTGTCTGTTGATGGACACTCCATTTTAGCATCCAAGTGTCTGCGACGCTAGATTTCATTGTTCGTGACACTAAATACATACTACATGCTGGAATGTGACGAATTTCAGGACACGGCTCGACGGACCGAGATCCTTTATGCATTAGCCTCACCAGGCGTTCTACAAATTCGTCAGTGAAGCTTCATGTTGCCATGACACATTATTACCCATCGCCCACCAACTGGCACCAAGCCAGCAACTGATTTGAGGCTGCGAATGTCCGTAACAATCGCTGCCTTGTTTAAAACTATGAAGGTATTCTTGATTCTCGTGTCGTTTGAAGTCTGCAGTAATTTTCCACGGAGATACCGGTGCAAGCAGGAGTGTTTTGTTGCGAAGTCTTCCAAAAAATACGTCAGCAGGTAATTTGAGGGCGAAGCGTCGACTTGTGCTCAAAGGGCCACGGGTCGTTGCTTGTAGGACGCGATGGCGTAGCTATAAACGAAGTTCGTGCCATTGGGAACATAGACCTGGCCGTTGCCCCTTGTAGTCGTCGTCGCTGTGGTGAGCGGGGGGGGCGGGACGGCGAATTCGGACGATAGTGATTGGGCTAGTAGATGAAGAAAATGGAGATAGTTGTTGCGCCTGGACCTGCATCGTATTTGCGGAACGTGAGCCACTCTTTATCTCCCATGAACAGCCAAACCTGTAGAGATTCGTCATGTGATGTGTGTACAAGAAGGATCGATGGGAACCCACAACAAAAGGATAGTGTTTCTTGTGCCACATGTACTGTGGAAAGACGTGGATAGGTGGATCGAGATTATCTAGACGCATCCAGAGAACATCTAAGGTGGGGTGATTCAAGGCACGGCATGCTTGGGCGAGCAATGCGAGGGTGTGCCCGCCCAGGGCAATCCCATATGGTGTCACTCTCAGACAACTCATCGAAGCGATGTATAAGTTCAAGAATGAGGGAAAGAATTTCCGAGATAAAGAGGCAACGATGGGTGGAAGTGGGTTTGTTGTGTCTGAAGAACTGTGGTATGAAGAGCAGGTACTTTGTGGTCTTTGGAAGGAGAAACCTGGGTTGGGATCAACGAAGGTTGTAGCATAGAAGGCTTACAAATACACACCGGATGGACCGCGAGGGTGGAGACTGGGCATCGGGGATGAAATCGACGTTGAAACGAAGGGAAAGAATACGGACCCTAGGATAACTTGCATCATCCTGGGAGTCGGAAAGAGGCTCTACACGCGATTCGAGATCAGGTATATGGACGAACACAACTAGTAAGCGATACGGTCAACTGCGACAGCGAACAGTGACTCAGAACACACACTGTTGTTTCCTTGTGTAAGTAAACGGTTCAACGTTCAGCCTTGAAACTGCAAAAATAAGGTAGAGGGGAGATGGCTAGAGTTTGGATTTTTTACTTCTTCCCGGCTTTCCTGGAGCGAGGTCGCGTGCACCTTGTTTCGCCATGGGATTGAAAGTCGTTGTCCAACCTGGTCCTGGCAGAGGTGTCACATGAAAACGGGACTGGTGTAGTAGGAAAGCCTCGAAACTTGCCGTGTGTCACGTCACAAATGCAGGGATACGACAGCAGGGTCACTACTAGTATATAAGAGTCATCGCGTCCACTGTTCAAGTTGAATGGGGCTGGGTACCACAACGCCACGTCAAAATTTTCTACGCGGTTCAGGGTCCACAGCCAAACGCCAGCACCGTGACCATGCATGCACGCCAAACCAAACACGACGAACCGTCGACGGGCCACCGCACGCACACTGGCATGCACTACCGTGACAGCAATGACAACTTGGACGACCGTGGCAGCCTGAAACTGGATGCATTCGAATACTTCAGACGTCATCCACATTGAGACGTTTAGTGGTCATGCCTGGCATACAGGTTACATGTGTTGTACGAGCGCCCAGTGCCTCAGTCACGCTTTTTTTGGGCAACGCACCGCTCGGATGTGCTGACGGAACCGCAGGAACGCAACTTTGAGTCGGATGAGGTCCCTCGTCCTCGTTGCACGCACACCGTCCCCCTCAATTCCAGTCCTTCCTCTGGCAGAACCACCGTCATCGGAATAACCGATCACAACAAGTTAATTCGAATTTTATGCACCGTTTGTCCGCTCATACTTTTTAGGTATCGAATATCTCGCTGCCTTTGTGCCCTGCCAGCCTTTCTCCTACCACCATCTCTCGGATTCCCCGCGGCGCTGGCTCCGGCGTAGCTCGCAAACAACTCCAAAAGGAGGGTTCCATCGCCAAGTGGGAGAATCCTGTGGGCAAAGAAACGCCCCGCGATTAAAAACCGCCGGTCGTTGAATGAATTTGGGCGCTTTCGTATTGGCAAAAAGGGCGTATGGTCCTAGCAAAGATGGCCTAGTCTATGTCATATTGTTACATGAATATTTATCTTTTCTTTCTTTCAAGCCATTTTCCATGGGATCATGTCATGACTAAACGCTTTCTTGTGTCAACGTCAAAAGGGTACAAGTACGTCTTAGTTCGAGACCAATTACTAGCGCTGACCTTGCGTTATACCTCAAGGCTCCAAGGTCCTGGGGTCTTGACCCTCGCCAATCGCCATGCTGTGCTTCCGCCCCCACGTTGGCCTTGAGCATCAACAACAACATCCAAAAAGCATGACGGAAAGCATGACGGAAATGATGTTACATATTCCCCATACGGTGATCCTATCAATGATGAGCCCTGCTTGGACTGGAATTCTCGTTGCAGGAACGAGTAGGGCACACCCTTAGATTATACGCGAAGAATAATTTTTTCCCCCTCAACCTATTCACCTTGCGTTGCACCTCACGAGACCGAGGGTCCTGATCCTAACGAAATCACCGCGTTGTGGTTGCGGACATGAGCTGGCCTTGAGGATCATTGTGCACCCAACGAGCATGACGAAAATGATTTCATGAAGGTTTCCATATATTCGCCACAGCCACTTATCCTACAGCCTAGAATTCCGATCCAGCCTCATTGTTGCAAGCAAGCGTAGGGCACAGTGCTGAGGACCCGGGGCATTTTGCTACCCAATCTACTGGCACCTCACGACACCGAGGGTCTTGACCCCGACCACCGTTGTGGTTGCGGGCGCGAGTTGGCTCTAGAGAACGACTGTATAAAGGTTGCTACGTATTCGCCTTCCAAGTATCACACTTCGCTCTCCTCCCATTTTATCCCGTTGACATAGTCTACTAGTAAACGAACGCAGTCATAAAATATTGTTCCAGATCTCTTTGAATCATGGTCAGTTAACAGTCAGACACCGGGCCTTTCGCTAATAGTATTTTTCCTATCGTCCTTTCTTCCAGGCCGAGGAAGAAGAAGGTAGAATTCCCACTAGGTACGCATTCTAAAACTCGGACATCTTAACAGTATCTAATGGCGTACAGCCTGGAAAAGCTGCCGCGGCGCAAGAAAATGAGTTTCGCTGGATCCACTGTATGAATGTCATCTTACCTGATACATGGGATGGCATTCATTGTTTCTATCTTGCTTCTTCTAGGCCACACAAGAGGAAGATAGTGTTTCCACTAGGTACGCGTTCTATAACTCGGACATCTTAACAACATCTGATGGTATGCAACCTAAGGCAGCCGCGGCGCAAGGAGATGGATCCCAGTGGAGTTGACGGATTCACTGTATGAATATCGTCGTATTTTGACATGTGCGACTGCCTCATTGTCTTCTATCTTCCTTCGTCCAGGCAGACCAAGAGGAAGATACGGTTTTCATTGGGTATGCGTTCTCAAACTCGGACATCTTAGCAACGTCTGATGGTGCGCAGCGTCATGGGTCCCACTGGAGTCGGCAAATCCACTGTATGAATGTGCTCCTACTTGATATGTACGACTCACGCGACTTGCGTTACAGTTCATCAATCTCGTCGCTAAATCACAGCTCAAGACTGATGATGGGATTGGATCTGTCACGACTGATCCTGCAGAGGCATCCTTTGTCTTCAAGGGCCGGAATGTGACACTCATTGATACCCCCGGGTTTGAAGATTCCGATGGCGATGAATTCGAAATCGTCAAAAAACTATCTGACTACTTCAAGCTCAAGTACGTTGTATGAACAAGAGTATATCAGCGTGCTCAGTTTGACGTTTCATCTCAACAGACACGAACAGGAACATTATTTGGATGGTTTAATTTATTTCCACAATATCGCCTCCCCCAGGCTCACCGGCCCAGGGAAGACCAGTATAGGTAAGTGCAGTAGGTTTTATGTGAACAGGCTGAGACTGATATACGTTCTAGAGATTTTCAAGCAGCTCTGCGGTGGTGAGAACTACAAAAACATGGTCATCGTGATGACCAGGTGGCCGACGACGTTCGAAGATGAGACAGAAAAGAACGCGTACCTAACGAGAGAGCGTGAACTGAGAACCAGCTCTGCGGCTTACAAAGACATTCTGGGCACATGTGACTCTGACGGCACCCCGCAAGGTGGGAAGCTGTTCCGCTATGTCGGGAGGAACAACCCCAAGACCGCCGACGAGATCATCCAGTATGTTATTGACAATAACAAGCCCCAGCCACCCCAAAATGCGAAGGAAAGGGTGGAGGGTGGCAAGTCAGTGGCCGAGACTGCGGCAGGACGTGCAATTGATCAGAGTTTGGCCACCAAGATAGTGGAATTAGAAGTGAAAGGGAAGAAGGATCAGGAAAAGATTGACGCGTTGACTAAACAGCTAAAGAGGCTGGAAGAGGAAAAAGAGGCGGCCGAAAGGAGTAAAATGGTCCTCACCATCTTGTCGTAAGCCGACATCACATGCCGTCGTTGTCATCTATTATCAGCACTCACATAGTATTTTCAGACCGCAAGAGCCTACTTCCTCTGACACTCCGGAGATCCTGCAGAAGATTATGTCTGTGACCGTACACAAACCATACACAATGGGATCTGTCAAATACCAGATCCACGCCCAGGACTCGAAGTGAGTCTGATTCGATCCATCTGATCATTCGTGTTAATGTCAGTGTCATTCCATCAGAAAGTGGTCGGTGAAGGATCAATATTTGACAGTCGAGGTGAAACTCGACTTGAATGGTAAACTCGAACGGATGGAACAGTTTGTGAAAAACAATGTAGATTTGACTGAAGAGGGAATCAAAAATGGATCCACGATAGGTGAGCTATTAACGATTGTAGACTTGGCTTACTTGTCGGGTCCTCACTCTTTTTCAGTCGTTCGCAACAGCAAACAAGTCGACGACAAGATTTCGTGGCTCGTGCGGCATGGCTTCCGCGACACAGTTCGTGGTCGTGCTGCGGGATTTGTCACCGAAAAGAAGCAGACTGTGGCGAGGCACGTTAAACGTCTCTGGGATAAGAACATTCGTTACAAGCAACTCGAAGAATTGATGAAAGCTGACTTCAACAGGTACAGATTGGAAGCCAAAGGGAAGGCGGGTGGTGTGTTTGGTTAGGATAGGTTTCGGTGCCGCACAGACAGGGGCGATTGCCACAAGCGCTAGTACTGGAGTAAAATTTGGCAAGGACTACCAATGATACGTCATTTTTTACCCATATGTATCACTGGCCCGACCGAATGTTGTCTACATGACGGACATAACCCATCAGGACGCACGATACCCGTCCTCCTTTATGCCGACCGTCAATCTCGAAACTCGCAAGATCTGTCAGGTTCACCAGGAATCGTAGCCGAGATCCAAACACAAGCGCAACGCTAGGAAAGAAAGAGAAGCGCGGGCGATATACGAAGAATGACAAAGAAATATTCAGGCCGTTTGGGAGTGCCCAGGCCATACGGTCCGAGTCAACGCAACTGTGACAAAATTTTCAATACTAACCCAGCTGGATACAATATATAATGCATCTTTGTTTACCACTAGCAGGCAATTTGTTAAATCTAAAGAGCCACTCAAGGGTGTCGTGACGAGGAAGAGGGGGTTTTCCAGACAATTGAAACGTCTTTGCGGTGATTTCAACGACACGGGTCCAAAATATTGTACTAAGTTCGACCCATCAGGAAAGCATCAGGGACCCAGGTAGCCAAAGCAACTCCACTCCGAGTCTCCGAGCAACTTGAAGTGATTATTTCTTTGTGTTCATCTACAGCCGTTCAATCTGGGAGGAAATAAAATTTAGTAGCAACAGTACTTTGATTCCAGCACAATAAATCAGATAATAGTGGTCCACCTGCGACGGTTGAATGTTGAACTCGAAGAGAGTGGCGGTGAGTCATCCATTAGTCAGCCAGCCTCACACTCAAGGTCAACTTGAACGTCCACCTTTGAGAAGGAGGTGTACTCTGACTTGTACGTTAAATGGGGCGTGGTATGTCACCATCCGTACACTTTATAGTTTAACGAGCTCATGGGTGCCATCCGTCCAGTCTGAATCCGCTCTTGCACGCGCCTCGTCACCCAAATATACAAGTCGCCGTTGTCCCCACAAGGCTACACGTGGGATGCGCGATTTTTTCCCGCGCATAGTCAACTGTCCGTTGGATGTGCTTGAGTCCCTCGAACGTAATCGCCGATGTTGTATTCTGCGACCTCGGTCTGCCTGTCTGATACCATCACTGACATTATCCACCATTCTACCCGCGTCTGAAAGTGCACAACCCCAAATGATCCATCACCGCCGTCGATCTGACCCACGCATCTTCAAGACATGTCCGTGAGGCACTTCCCTACCCTGCCCAGTCCCCCGTGTGCTCATGCAAGCATGACCGGCAGTGGATGAGCGATGTGCTGGTTGGATATGCTAACAAACCCCTTGAACAGTTTTGGTCGAGATCGGATACAGTCTTTCGTCTCCTTTCGTCCTCGTTGCATGTCCAGTCCCTTCATTTCAGTCCCTCCTCGGGCAAAATCACCATAGCAGAAATAAAACACCATGACAGTGAAATTCTCATTCCCTGCACCGTTTTCCCGCTCATGCTTTAGGTGCCATCAACTGTTCCACTAGCTCTGCCCGCCATCTCTCGCTCAAGTTTCCCTGCGGCGCTGGCTCCGGTGTAGTCCACACACAACTCGGAAAGGAGAGCACCGCCGTCAAATGAGAATAACTCAGCGTGGGTAAGGAAAGAACGCCCCGCGATTCAAAAGCGGTGGTCGTTGAAGAACTTTGCGCGTTTTTATATTGGCAAAAAGGCGAGGAAGTCTCGTCACTCGTGACAAAACGCTTCTTGGATATCGATCAACGTCAAAAAGGTACGAGTACGTCTAGATCGAGACTAATTTCTAGCATTCAGTACTGGTGGATGGATCCGACGTATAAGGTGCCACTTATCATGCTAATTTGGTAATCACGACCCCAGCCCCGGGCCGGCCTCATTTCAAGCACGAGTGGGCCACACCCTATGCACGATGAGAAACCTTTCGCCCCTCCCCCCCAATCTGTTCACCCTCACGCCACCGAGGATCTCGACCCTGACCAAATGACCCCGTTGTGGTTGGGGGCTTCATCATAAAGATCGGCGAAAACCTTGTTGACAATAATTTGCAGACGGGGGAAATGTCCCTTGGCGATATGTTTTTCAATCAATCACAATTCTCCCAAATGCCCTGGGTAATAAAGGTACTATTCGCCATGCATGTCACTGATCCTACTAATTGCGACCCCACTTGGACTGGGTCTCCGGACCAGCCTCATTGCAAGCACGAGTAGGGCACACCCTATGCATGATGATGAGGAAGTTTTCGCCCCCAACCTATTCACCTTGCATTACACCTCACGACAGTGACTGAGGGTCTCGACCCTGACCGAATGACCCCGTTGTGGTTGCGGGCACGAATTGGCCACATGCTACCCAACAAACATGGCGAAAATCGATGTATAAAGTTTCCCACGTATTCGCCTTCCAAATATC
>JBBPLF010000931.1:0-13680 GCA_038089615.1 Aureoboletus auriporus
TTGGCTTCACATGCTGCTAGTGATGGCAAGGCCAAAGCAGCAAAGTGAAAAGTGCACAGAACAATGTATACAACTGGTGGATATGTTTTTCTTGTTTTGAGTATTTGTTTTGTTGGTTTACATGTTGTCAAATGTCACTATTGTCATGCAACCTCTAGATAGCAAGACTCTGGGTGGGATTGGTGTGATCAGTCATGCCTTGGCATCAGCAGCAGGGTTGAGGTGGAGCCTAAACATTTTTGGATTCTTGGGCTCTTGGATGCTCGGACTCTTAGAAAGTTCAATTCCAAGGCATTTTGGGTGCTTATTGATTATTCTCCCCCTCAGATTCATCATGGGCATGATGGATGAAATGATGCTTCAAGTTGGTAGGAAAGATACACATTAATGTATGCAACCATCCCAATACATGATAAGACATTCTAACCACTCTCTGTTTGTCATGTACTGTGCAATACTTGATTATCCTTTCCTTCAACCATGCCATTTGAACGGGCCCCCTCCTTACCTATTGAAAATCATCATACTGCCTTGTGTCCTGGACAATGGGCACTTATCCTCCCCTTCAGATTCATCATGCACATGATAAATGAAATGATGCTCCAAGTTGGTAGGAAGGATATACAAAGTACAAGATATTCTAACCCCTCTTTGTTTGTCTGCTGTGAAATATTTGATTATATCAACTCTCCTTTCCTTCAACCATACCATTCGAGTGGACCACCTCCTGACTCCCTAGCATATTTTCAGTCTGATATCGCTACCGGCGACGTTCTCTGCAATGAAAACACACGCTTGTGAATCATCTCATATCACGATCCTCTCAACGAGCGCCTTATGTTGAAGAATTCATCAATACCATGCAGCCATTCCACTGGCACTGGGATATATGCCATGATAAAAATGTCGAGTCATTGTTGGTCTTTCTACTAGTGCAAGCCCATTCAGCAGTGTTACGTCGGGTCGTTCAATCGGTAAACGAAGAATTGTATTCATGAGACACATTCTGATCATCTTGGAATTGGCACCAGACTAGCCTCGGGTCGCTCACACGATTTCCTATCAATAATAGCGTTGTGTCAGGGGAAAGAACAAGCTGGATGTCCTTTACGAGTGTTCAAATGTGTCCAATGAGTTTGTGTGGGGCCGCGTCATCTTGCTCTTGGGGTGGGCCAGGCATGATGGATTCTTTCTTAAATCAATCGGTAGACGATTTGAATTTTTTTTCTTGTAATACAAGTTTGCAATGCAGTCTGTAATGACAACAAGTCTGAGAGCGAAGGTGACTCGGACGATACACTGTTCTTTGGTGAAGAAGGGGAAGCCCCGTTCACTGATTTCCCGATCGTTCTTGGTATGGGAGGTATCTCGGCAACGTTATTTACAGTGGATTATTTCGACAACACACACACCCCGTTGTTTGAATTCTATACCATGCAACTTGAAAGCACGAAATCAGCGTAAATAGCTCGACTAAATGATCCAAAAGGCGAAACGAATCGTCCCGAAAGCGAATCTACTGGACTTCGATCTTGTCAATGTTCTGAATCAAGTCATCCAACGAAACATCTTTGCATATTTGTGCCATGATCAAGCTGTCTGTTGCGACCCGCCGATATTCGGCATGCGACACCTGCTCAAACAATAGCGCCCCAAATGGCTGCATGAGCCGAGCGACCAACCGGAGCGCTCGTGTCGCCTTGTCATGCCTGGCAGCCCTACCCGGACCACGCGAAAATTCTTGTTCGAGCAGTGGGCGGATCCATGGATGGACGAGGTAAAGATCATCCATTGCAGTCAGGTCGTTTGTCGTCCTGATCTCCACGTCACCAAACACGGCCGTCTTCGCACGATACACGCAAATGTTCGTCCTTGCATCTGGTCCCGAGACACAGACAACTTGCTCGACGAGAACAATGATACCAGGAAGGTCCAGTCGGCTGGAAACAAGAAAAGGGGGCGGAAGCGCAGTGACATGGTCATATAACTTTATGACCAGGGAGAGGTCCGGGATGGATGGGCGTAAATCGGTCACTATTTGATCCACCTGGGTGATCTCCATGAGCCGTGGAATGTGTGGGGGCACCAAATGATCGTAGACGGTCAGATCCATGGGGAGACAACTGTTGTATGTGTTCGCAGTTCCCGTCCATGCGAGAACGGTCACATCGCGGGATCCAGTCAGGATATGTTCTAGGAGTCGGCCAACCGCACGGTATCGCTCGCCATATACAACCGGGATGGTGACATTGAATATCCCCAGCAATGAATACGCGATGTCTTCCACAAGGGTCGAGTGGCGCGTCGAAGCTAGAAATAGTTTCTCACGCACTCTGTTTAGTCCAGGTCGAAGCACAGCCAACTGCTCTTGTGAGACTCGCGACACCTGCTGCATCTCGGAGATGATGATGGGTGACTCTTTGTGATTCACCAATGTCAAACCGAGATAAGGTTTCCAATCCGCCGTATAGAACAGGACCCTTTCCGCAGCCATGTACTCCTGGTAGGTCCACGCCCGTGTGTTCCAGATGCTCCGCTTGAGATTAATCTTGTTCGAGGTGGACAAGACGTCGAGAAGGTGAATGATCGTGAGGGCTGAACCACGATACCAAGAGAACATAGCGACCAGCGACTCTTGCAATACCACGTTATTGACTTTATCAACACAGCACGTGTCACTCCATGCCCACCGCAACCCGTGAGAATGCGCGATCGAACAAAATGTCTGTAGCTTGTCTTTCGCTGTGGATGGTTTTAGCTCGTGGATTGAGATATGCTCGACATCCTGCAAGAGGGGTTCGTCTTCTCCCCACTTGTGAGATAACATCGCGTATTGGTAGAACTTTTGCACCTCTCTCGAAACACGAGCATCGTCCAGTTCTCTCGTCATGGATGAGACAAGCTCGGGGAAAATCCGATGTGCTTCAAATTCTTCAGCTAACTGTGTTCTGTCAAGCAATCGGCCAGTGGTAGTGTCAATAAGCATTCTTGGCACTTGTGCAACAATTGCATGAATGATGCGTCGAATCTTGGGTCTGGCATCGATATACCGGCCATGGAGATCTGACATTGATGTTTTTATTAATATCAAGAGACTAGAGCGATGCTCAGAAAATGACTGACCACGAATATGCTCGTCAGCGGATTGATCGAGTATTGATAGCATCGTATCAAATGCTTCAATGGCTTCGGTATAACGTCTTGTTCCGTGTAATGCCGCATGCCTCTGCTCATACCCTCGATAAGATGCTGGGGCGAGTTTAATAACCTGCCCACTATGTCAGCGACATTATCCGCGATGGAGGCACAAAGTATACCTCATCCGCGTTGATGAGCGCATCCTTCCACGAGCCCATCATCACCTGTGCTTCGCTTTGTTTGATCAGGATATCTACACGGTCCGCCGGATCGAGGGACAATATAGTCGTAAAGTGGCCAACAGCTTCTTTGTAGTTCCGAGAACCCATTGCGACGTCAGACAGGTATTCCAACTTGTGCATACATCGTCGCCGAAAATCTACGTCAAACACTCCGTGAGTTTTGGCCGCGCCTCTCTGCGACTACTCACCAAGTTCCCAATGGGTTCGCTCATCGGAGATTGCATCGGATGTGAGTTTGGTCTGCATTTGTCGAAAACAATCTATTGTTTCCGGAATGCGACCATTCCTTTCGAGAATATCACAAATTGCGCAGTAAATACGAACCCTGGGAACCTTGAACTGAGACGACGGTTAAATCAATACCCATGCATGTTAAAGTATATGTACCTTTATTGCAACATCCAATGCGTCATCTATCGAGCCACGAAGTAGACTTGTATTCAACCATTTGTTTAATAGATCACTTGGGGTCGATGGACCAGGACCAAGGGAGAGTGCAGTGGAATAGCATACGAGTGCTTTGTCGTGATCATCAATCTGTGATACCTCGTCTCCAATCGTCTCCAGCTGAGCGATACATTTGTTCGTAAACCCTCATCGTAAAGCTCGAACAAAGTTCTCTAATCGATGAACAAGAAACTCACCAAAAATCCAGTTTACGATTAATGTGTCAGCTCTTATGTCCTCGCTCGTGGTCTCTTTAATTTCAAGAAGCGTCTTTGCAGCATCGATGATGTTGCCGTCCGCATACATTGTTTCGCAGTGATGTTTTTGTCGGTATGCAGAAAGAAGGGAATCAGCTCTCTGTCGGGAAACAGCAAGGTCTGCGCGGAGACCATCTGCCTCGTACCGCGAGCGAGCCAGTTTGTTATGAAGCTCTTGGACAGTTTTCTCTAGATCCGCCGCATTTTCGTCTAAAGGAACATGTGTAATGGACAGTTACTGCGTGATTCTCGTATGAAGACGAAGACGAACGGACTTGAGTGGGCGGTCTCCGCGTATAATGATCGAATAGCCTCGATCATGCTATCCTCCTTCTCTTTTGGGGTGCTTTCGGGGCGAGTCAGTTGTATTCGAAGTTCTTCAATGATCTCCTTGAGAGTTGGAGCAAGGGCGCTGATAGAAGCACTTGAAAGCGCAAACTGTGCGTAAAAGGACTCTTTGACACGAACTTCAGTGGACCTGAGCTGGGATTCTATCTGTTGTAGTCAACAAGGGAGGATAAGTTGTCTCATTCATCGAACATCTGACGCCTGAAGACTTACATTAGCATGGTAGGGAGACGGAAGCATGTCGACCAGATCCCGCAAAATGATTTTTGAACCTCCAGCGATCACAAAGTCGTGGTTTACTGAGACGGCGATGGCATAGATCGTGTCTGGATGGTGAATGATGGACCCGATTTGCTCGTGCGTAGTAGTGTCCCAAAATGAAACCGATGAGTCGGAAGAGGATGCGATAAACGTGCCATTACTTGCTAGGGAGAGGCACCAGGGATCGTTGGTGTCATGAATGGGCCATTGAGAGAGCGACGTTTGGGACGACACGTCGAGGCAGTGGATGTTTCCGTCCTTGGACAAGGCAAAGAGTTGTTTGTCGTTCCACCAAGCAAGGGTTTGGTTGGTAGCAGAGCTAACGTGAATTGAAAAGTCGACAAGGAGGTGGCCATCCTGACAATCGTAGATTCGAACAGAGTAGCGGTCCCACGTCGCGGTTGCGAGGAGGCGTCCGTCTGGAGAAAATTTGACTGCAACCACATAGAAGTCGTGTTTCAAGAGGCCGAGTAGTCGTTCGCCAGTCGAGAGCGACCAGACAGCGGCAGTGCGGTCATACGATCCACTCGCAGCTCTCGTCCCATCCGGTGAGATGTCCACCGCGTTCACGTCTTGTTTATGTTCAAAGACAGCCACTTTTCCGTGGCTCTCTGCATTCCACACCGTCACTTCGCCTTTCTTCGTCCCACCCACGATCCACTTTCCATCTTGCGAGACTGCAATGCTCCAAACTTCACTTCTTGCATCCATCGGTGTTCCCACCTCCGCTCCATCTTGCACCCGCCAACGTCGGACCTTACTGTTCTTGTCACCGCTCACAAGATGTTCTCCGTCAGCGAGGAAGGCTGCGCGCCTGACATCTAGACAATCGATTTTTGTCTCCTCTCGCTTAACGATTCTGGTGTCTTTATTGGGCTCTTGTGTCCTCGTCAGTACTTCGCTCTCAGTTAGTTCGTCAAATTTCTTACTTTGCATTCTCATCGGATTCATCTGCTCTCTATTACTCGAAGAAGGTCTGTCTCCAGTCTTGTCTTGTCTTCTCATCAGTGTCGTCTCTCATTGTTCCGCGTAGTAAACTCACCATTCTGTAACCACAGGCGACGTACCACGGAAGACATAGTACTGGGAGTGATGGAAAGAAGATATGCGCGCTTGATTCTTGGCGACACCCCAGTTTCAAGCTGCGAGTGCCTGGCATGCACGTGCCTCTTATCAGAAAGAATCTCTGGCGTGGTCGCACAATCACCTCGTGTCCTCCGCATTTCCCCCCTCAGAGTCATTGTGTACGTGATGAAGAAGATGATAGTAGCAAGGCCAAGTGAGGTGCGCAATGATCCTAGCACCATGACAAGACGTTCTTATCAGGTTCTGCAAGCGACCAGGACTTTCCTCCGATCATGCGAATGTATCCGGGTATCCCTCCTTATGCTATTTCTCAATCTCGGTACCGGCGATGCCTCTTAACACGTATTTCCGAAATCTTCATGGGTTGTGGCATCAAAACGGACAGCCTCTTCTCGGACACCGAATATCGGAGCTCGCGACACCATACCGAAGCTGAACTCGTCGTCGTACCGTCCCCCGACGGACACTACGTTTTCCCCTCGAACCCGAACAGATTAATCGACACACGCTTGGGTCTTTGAAACGCGAATTTACAGAGTATTATGGGTCCTGGAGAACTAAAGTGCGAGGGCGAGGGGACTTTCTTATCTCAATCTTTTTTTTTTGGTATAGATCTAGGTAACATCTCCATTCAAGTTCGTACATACCACGGACTCGGGTCATCCGTTTGATTTCTAATCTACGACGGCAGCTGGCCTCTTGCTCCTGCATACGTCTGGTCAGGAAATTATGCCTGCGCTAGGGCAAGTTCAACTATACGTGGTATCCTGAAACTGTGTCCCATTCCGAGCAAGCTGATGAACCGATCCTGTACGATACAGTTGAGCTGAGAAAAATGACTTGTCAACATCAGACTTCAATGATAGGCGTAAACCATTTCCTGCGCGCAGCGTAAAGAAGGAACTAGTTTAGGTCAGACTTGTCACTGGAGGGAAACGACACGGAAGTGTGCATTCGGGTATGATAGAATATATGTTAATGGAGAACGATACCCGTAGCTAATAGTTACACCTCGGAAGCATTCAAAAAGATATGATATCAAGAGAACTTATTGCACGTCGATCATGCAAATATTATCTATTAAATGATCCAACGAAACATCTTTACGAATCCGAACCATGATCAAGCTGTCTGCTGCGACGCGCTTGAATTCGACGCGCGATATCCGCTCGAACAATAGTGCCCCAAATGGCTGCATGAGCCGAGCGAGCAACCGGAGTGCGCGTGTCGTCTTGTCACGCCTAGCCGGAGCACGCGAAAGCTCGCGATCACTGTCAAATCGTTGGTTGTCATGATCTCCACGTCACCGAGCATGGCCGTCGTCGCACGATATACACATATCCTCGTCTTCGGATCTGGTCCTGACATGTGGATGACCTCTTGGGGGAGAAAACCAATCCCAGGAAGTCGTAGTCGACTGGAAGAAAGGGAAGGGGGAGGAAGGGCATTGAGCCGATCATACGTCTTGATTACCAGAGAAAGGTCCGAGATGAACGGGCTTAATTCAGCCACTATTTGATCCACCTTCGCTAGCTCCGTGGATGGTGGAAGGTGTGGTGGGACCAGTTGGTTGTAAACAGTTAAATCCATGGGTAAACAACTGTTGTACGTGTTCGCAGTCCCAGTCCACGCGAGGATAGTCACATCGCCGGATGCTGTGAGAATGTGCTCCAGGAGTCGGCCAACCGCACGGTTTCGCTCGCCATATATAATAGGAATGGTGACATGGAATATCCCCAGCAACGAATACGCTGTGTCTTCTACAAGAGTCGAATGACGCTTCGAAGCTAGAAATAGCTTCTCACGCACTCTGTTAAGCCCAGGTTTAAGGACAGCCATCTGCTCTTGCGAGAGCCGTAACACCCACTGCATCTCGGAGATAACGATGGGCGACTCTTTGTGGTTCGACAGCGTTAGACCAAGATAAGGTTTCCAGTCTGCTGTATAGAACATGACCCTCTCCGCAGCAATGTACTCCTGATAGGTCCATGATCGTGTATTCCATATGCTCCCCTTGAGATCAACCTTGTTCGAGTCGGACCATACATCGGGAAGGTAGATAATAGTGAGGGCTGAACCACGATGCCAAGAGAACGCGGCAACCAGAGCTTCTTGCAACACCACGTCGTTAACCTTGTCAACGCAGCTTGAGTCACTCCATGCCCACCGCAATCCATGAGAACGCGCGATCGAGCAAAATATCTGTAGCTTGACATTCGCTGGGGATTTTTCCAGATCGTAGATCGAGACGTGTTCGACGTCCTGCAAGAGGGGTTCACCGTCTCCCCACTTGTGCGATAACATCGCGTATCGGTAGAACTTTTTCACCTCTCCCCAAACATGTGAATCGTTCAACTCTCTTGTCATCGATGAGACAAGCTCGGGGAAGATCGGGTGTCCCTCGAATTCTCCAGCTAACTGTGTTCTGCCAAGGAGTCGACCAGTAGTAGTGTCAATGAGCATCTGTGGTACCTCGGAAACAACCACATGGACGATCCGTCGGATCTCAGGTCTAGCGTCGAGATACCGACCACGGAGCTCTGACGTTGATGTTGATCAATATGGAGGCCAGACTGATGTTGAGAAAGTGACTCACCACGAACATGTTCGTCAGGGGATTGATCTAGTTTTGATAGCATCGTATTAAAAGCCCCAACGGCCTCCGCATGGCGTCCTGCCCCGTGTAATGCTGCATGTCTCTGCTCAAAACCCCGATAAGATGATGGGTCGAGCTGGATGACCTGCGCACTGTGTCAATGACATAGTGTGTGACAATTGCACAAAGTATACCTTGTCCGCATCAATAAGTGCGTCCTCCCATGAACCAATCATCACTTGTGCTTTGCTTCGCTCAATGAGGGTATCTATGCGGTTCGTTGGATCAAGCGACAATATAGTCGACAAATATTCAATGGCTTGATTGTAGTTCCGAGAGCTCATTGCAGCGTCAGAGAGCCTTTCCAACTTTTGTGTGCATCGCCGTTGGAAATCTGTTTCAGATGTTGAGCGAATTCAAGCTACATCGTTCCATGACCACTCACCATGTTCCCACAGCGCACGCTCGTCCTGGATACTTGTATCTGATGTGGCTTGGCTCTGCATTTGTCGAAAACAGTCTATTGCCTCCGGGATACAACCACCCCCTTCGAGGACGTCGCAAATTGCGCGGTAAACAAGAAATTTGGGGACCTTGAACTGAGGCAGTGATTAATTCCACATCCAGGCACTCAAAGCACACGTACCTTTGTTGCGACGTCCAATTCTTCACTTCTTGTGCCACAAATTAGGCTTGTGCTCACCCACTTGCTTAATAGATCAGTTGGGGTCGATGGACCAAGGGAGAGCGCAGTGGAGTAGGCTGCGAATGCTTCGTCGTAATTGTTGATCCTTGATGCCTCGTGTCCGATTCTTTCCAGCTGGTTGATACATTTGTTCGTAAGCACTGATGGAAAGGACTGAACAGTTATACCTAATCTATGATAACGAAACTCACCAATCATCCAGTCCAAGATCAGCATCTCGGATTTCATGTCGTCAGTCACACCCCTTTCCATCTCGAGAATCATTCGCGCGGCATCGATGACATGACCGTCCGCATACAGGGTTTCGCATTCATGTTTCTGTCGGTACGCAGAAAGGAAGTTATCGGCCTTGCGTTGGGAATCAGCGAGTTGCTTGATCAGCCTGTCTGCCTTGTGCTGGGACTGAGCAAGCTCGGAACGGAGATCTTGGACGATTTTCCCGAGATCTGCTATCGTTTCGTCTGAAGGAACACGTATAACGGAAAATCGATGTAGGATTCTCAAACGAGGATGGGGATAAACTCACTTGAATTAGCGTTCTCCGCGCATAGTGACCAAATGGCTTCAATCATGCCATCTTCCTTCTCCTTGACCGTGCTTTCGGGGTGAGTAAGTTGAATTCGAAGTTCTTCGACGATTTCTTTGAGACTCGGAGTAAGGGAGCTTGCACAAAACGAATCGATTGTTTCTTTAACACGAGGTTCCTCTCATCTGCGTCGAAGTTCCAGCATCTGTTGTAGTCAACAAGATAGGATGTACATCGAAAGTTTGATGTCTGAATACTTACGTCGTCACGGTAGGGAGGGGGAAGGATGCCACGGAGATTCCGCACGGAAATTTTTGAGTTTCCGACGGTCACAAGGTCGTAGTTCACCGAGATGGCCATAGAGTCAACACAAGGTTGATGGTGAACGATGGACCCGATTTGCTTGCGTGTAGCAGTGTCCCAGAACGAGACGAACGAGACAGAGGAGACAGCGATAAACGTGCCATTGTTTGCCAGCGAGAGACAGAAATGATACTCGGGAGAGTGGACAGACCAACGAGAGAGGGTCGTCTTTGAGTGCATATCGAGACAGTGGATGTCGCCCCCGTCAGACAAGGCAAAGAGTTGGTTGTCGCTCCACCAGGCGAGGGATTGGTTGTAGAACGAACTGACCTTGATTGGAAAGTCGACGAGGAGGCGGCCATCGTGAGTGTCGTAAATTCGAACGGACTTGTGGCTCCAAGTCGCGGTGGCAATGAGGCATCCATCAGGGGAAAACTTGACTGCAACCACATAAAAGTCGTGTTGGAAGGGACCGAGAAGTCGTTCTCCAGTCAAGAGCGACCAGACAGAGGCAGCACAGTCGTACGATCCACTTGCAACTTTCGACCCATCCAGTGAGATGTCCACCGCCCAGACCGCCTTTGTGTGTCCTTCAGTCACCCTCTTCTTTTCGTGGCTCTCTGCATCCCACACCGTCACTTGGCCATTCTCCGTCCCGCTCACGATCCACTTTCCATCTGGTGAGACGGCAATATTGCTCCAGATAGTACTTCCCACGTTGATGAGTCTTTCCACCTCCGTTCCATCTTTTACCTCCCAACGTCGAATCCTGCCGTGGCCGTCGCTGCCCACAAGGTGCCCACCGTCAGCGAGGAGCGCCACCTGCCTGACATTTCTACAGTCAATTTCGACCACTGCTCGCTTCAGGTGTATGGTGGAAGACGTGTTTTCGTTGGAATCTGTCTCCTCATGAGCACTGCGCTTTCCGTTGGGTCGCCAAGTTTCCCACCTTGAACGCTGGTCGCATCCATCTGCTCTCTATTGCTCGAGGGAGATCTGTCCCCAGTCGGTTCTTGTGCTTTTTGTCAGTGTCTTCTCCCCCACCGTACCGTGTACTCACCAATCGACCAGTGGTAGTATTAATGAGTACCCGTGGTACCTGGGAAACGGTCTCGTGGACGATGCGTCGAATGACAGGTCTGGGATCGATATACCGTTCTGACGTTGATGTTGATCAACATGGGCCGGCCAGAGTGATGTTGAAAAAATGACTCACCAGGACCATGTTCCCCATGGGATTCATCCAGTGTTAAAAGCATGTCAAAAGCATCAACAGCTTCCGCATAGCGTCCTGCCACATGAAATGCTGCGTGCTTCTGCTCATAGCCTCGATAAGATAATGGCTCGAGTTCGATGAGCTGCGCACTGTGTCAATGATATTATCTGGGACAAAGGCACAAAGTGTACCTTGCCCGCATCGATGAGCGCATCCGCCCATGAGCCCATCATCAGTCGAATTTTGCTTCGCTTGATCAGGGTATCTACCCGATCCGCCGGATCGAGTGACAATATAGTTGACAAATGGTCAACGGCTTCCTTGTAGTTTCGAGAGCCCATTGCGATATCAGAGAGATGCTGTAATTTTCGCGAGCATCGTCGTTGAAAGCCTGTATCGTACATACACTTAGCAAGCTTTGGTCGCGCCACGGTGTGAGCACCCACCAACTGCCCAGAGTGCTCGCTCGTCCTGGTTACTTGTATCCAATGTGAGTTCGCTCCGCAATTGTCGAAAACAGTCTATTGCCTCGGGGATGCGACCACCCCCTTCGAGGATATCACAAATTGCGCAGTAAACATGAAATCTGGGGACCTTGAACTGAGGCGACGATGAATTCCACATCCAAGAATGTCAAAGCGTATGTACCTTTTTCGCAACATCCAATGCGTCATTCGTCGAGCCACGAAGCAGGCTTGTGCTGGCCCACTTGTTTAATAGTTCATTTGTAGTCGATGGACCAAGGGAGAGTGCATTAGAGTAGGCTGCGAATGCCTCATCGTGATGTGACGCCTCATCTCCAATTCTTTCCAGCTCGGAGATACATTTCTTTGTAAACGCTAAGGTCGAGAATGAACGCCGTTTCCTGATCGATGATAAAGAGGCTCACCAAAGATCCAGTCCATGATCAACCTGTCGGATCTTACGTCCTCGCTCGCAGTCCCTTCCATCTCGAGAAGCATCCGTGCCACACCAATGACATGACCGTCCGCATACAGAGTCTCGCAGTGATGTTTCTGGCGGTATGCACAAAGGAGGGCATCGGGTTTCTGTTGAAAATCAGCAAGTTGCTTGACGAGGGCATCTGCCTTGTGGTAGGAATGAGCAAGCTTGGCGTGTAGTTCTTGGACGGTTTTCTCAAGACTCGCTATTTTCGTCTGAAAGAAAAGGTATAATCGAAATCGGTATAGGATTCTCGGATGAGGACGAGGATGAACGCAGATGGATTAGCGTTCTCCGCGCATAGTGACCTAATAGTTTCGTTCATGCCAAATTCCTTCTCTTTGACAGCGCTCTCAGCACCAGGGAACTGGATTCGAAGTTCTTGGGCTGTTCTTTCGAGTATCGGAATAAGGGTACTGATAGATACACCCGAACGCGCATACTTCAAAGACTCGAATGTCTCTTTGATACGAACTTCGGTCCATCTGCGTCGGATTTCAAATATCTGTGCCAATAGGGTGGAATGAGCGGTCACATGCATCGAACACTTGATGGTTGAACACTTGCCTTGTCTTGGTAAGGAGAGGGCAGGATGTGAAGCAGACCCCACCAGACAATTTTTGAGCCTCCAGCGATCACAAGGTCGTAGTTTGCCGAGATGGCCATGGACTCAATATTATTTGGATGTTGAATGACTGACCCGATTTGCTTGTGTGTAGTAGTATCCCAGAATGAGACCGACGACTCGGAAGAGACAGCGATAAATGCGCCGTTGTCTGGCAGGGCGAGTTTGGAATAATCTTTGTTGTCGTGTACGGGCCATTGGGAGAGCGTCGTCCGGGAGGATACATCGAGACACTGGATGTTGCCGTCATCAGACAAGGCAAAGAGTTGCTTGTCATTCCACCAGGCGATGGATTGGTTGGTAGACGAATTGACTTTGATTGCAAAGTCGACAAGGAGGCTGCCATCCTGACCATCGTAAATTCGAACGCTCGAGTTGTGCTGCCACGTCGCAGTGGCGATGAGACGTCCGCCAGGAGAAAAGTTGATTGCAGTCACATAGAAGTCGTATTCGAAGGGGCCTAACAGTCGCTTGCCCGTCGAGAGCGACCAGACAGAAGCAGTAAAGTCACCCGATCCGCTCGCGATTTTTGTCCTATCTGGTGAGATGTCCACCGCAGACACCCAATTTCGGTGGGCTTGAATTACCGTCACTTTTGTATGGCTTGCTGCATCCCATACCATCACTTCGCCTTCATATGTTCCGCTCACGATCCACTTTCCATCCCGTGAGACTGCCATGCTGTGAACAGAACTCTCTGCATCCATTGGTGTTCCCGTTTCCGTTCCATCTTGCACCCGCCAACGTCGAATCTTACCATCACTGCCACCGCTCACGAAATGCTCCCCATCGGCAAGGAACACCACGCGCGAGACAGCTGGATAATATATCTCGTTCTCTTCTTGCTGAACGATTATGGAGGAAGATTCTTTTTCGTTGAAATCTGCCTGCTCGTCAGTACTGCGCTTCCCTTGGCTCGCCAAGTTTCTCACCTTGCATTCTTGTTGCGTCTTTTGGCTCTTCCCCAGTCGAGTCTTGTCTTCCCCT